>JAINUG010000091.1:1490000-1535000 GCA_029706075.1 Aldrovandia affinis | reverse complement strand
TGTATGTGGTGTGTGTGTGTGTGTGTGTGTGTGTGTGTGTGTGTGTGTATGTGTGTGTGTGTGTGTGTGTGTGTGGTGTGTGTGTGTGTGTGTGTGTGTGTGTGTGTGTGTGTGTGTGTGTGTGTGTGTGTGTGTGTGTGTGTGTGTGTGTGTGTGTGTGTGTGTGTGTGTGTGTGTGTGTGCGCTCACTCACTCAGAGTTATGCCTGCAGGCCCTGAGGCGTGTTGGGTTGCTTTGTGCCTCTGCAGCCCGAGAGTGGGGCGAGAGCTTCATTAGTTTCATCATGGTCCATCAGCGCAGGGCTGCTGCTCCCGGCCCCTTCCAGCCCGTCTCCGAGCGCTCTCCGCTCCTCTCCGCTCCTCTCCGCCTCCTCCGCGCCGCGCCGCGCTGGATAAGCTGCCCAGGATTTGTCAGCCAGATGTGACAAGATTGTCAAGAGGCGAGCAAAGAGGGGAGATCTGATATTAATCAGCTCATAGCTCGGAGCCAAACTTTCTCAGAGGCAGTGTACTAACATGTTCTTCTCATTTACTGCTTTTCTTTGTGGTCTGAAAGCTGCCACTGTCTCATTTTCAGACGGTTAGAGGTAGAAACCAGTAAAGGGGGAAGAAAAAAATAAAAGCGCTTTTTTTTTTGTTTGTTTTTTTCTCCTCCTTTACTTGTCCAGCTGGACGCCTCTCATGGAGATTCAGGTAAAGCTGTCATTTCTTTTGTTGTTGTTTTGCGTCTGGTTTCTGTTTCTCAAAGAAGGGCTGCGTGGTTTTTCGTTGTGATTTGTTACCGGGTTCTCCGCAGCAAGGCAGGGAGGCATCGCAACTTTATACTTTTGGTTTCTTTGGTACCTCAAAAAAAAAAATGCAGCAAAGCCATCCTGTTCGTGCTAGTAACGCGTTTAGATTTCGCTTTCTCGTTGCACGTTCTGGGCTCATTTTGAACAGTCTAAATTTGATCGTTTACTTTGAGTTTTTTCGTGTAGTACTGGAGTGAATTCCTCCTATTTTTATAAAGTATTTTCATTTATATATGAGCTAAACCTAAAATTGGTAGACATTTTTATAAAAACCATTGTAAAATATGTATCGCTAAAGAGTTAAAAATGTGCAGATGTGGCTAAAAAGCCACCGATATACAATATTTGCTGTGGTATTATTTTTGGGGGTTTTCTGTAATATCGTGAGCGAGGAGCTTCGATACTGTACAAACCTCATTACACCACGAGCACTCGAGGAAAACCCTGTTGTCCTAACTTGGGGGTGCGGGGGAGTGGAGGAGGTGTGGGGAAGTATTGTTTTTTATGAATGTTTGTCTGTTATGGACAAACGTAGGCTGAGTGGCCTTGCAGTGAGAGTTGATTTCATAGTTACATGCCAAGAAACATTTCAAGTAACATGATATATTATTTTTATTATTTTTATTTTTTCTCCATAATTAAAAAAATCGACTTGATAGTGCCCTCATAGTTGTAATCCAAATGTATAGAGCGACCAGGGATGGGCAAATATGCCACTTCACTCTGGTAATCGTGAGACCGTGTGTGTGTGTGTGGGACTCTGGGACGCCGAATCCTGCGACATGTTTTTAAATTCACCCAGCCTCACATCACACGGCTGCTTCTCGCGTTTACATTTGTCAGCAGTTAAGCCTTTTCCTGTCGCGCGTGTTTGTCAGCGCTGTGATTTACTCGCGCATCCACCGCCTCTGTGTGTGTGTGTGTGTGTGTGTGTGTGTGTGTCTCCCCGCGTAACGCGCACGCACTCACACACATGAGAAAGTACTTTGCGCCAGGAAATGTATAACCCGTAATCCATAAATCTTTCTCAATGTTTTGGTGGAGGGTGTTGATTCTCTGAATGGAAGCTCTTCTCCTGCTACAGCAGAGCTCTTCGCAGGGACGTGACGTGCGATGGGAATAATGTGTGTGAGGAGTTCCGCGGGGTCAGGTTTGTTTTTCGAGCCGCCGTGTCCTCCGTGCCGATCGTTTTCAGAGGGAACATGGAAACATGTTGTTTGCTGGTACCGATTTCACACCAGCGGTCCCCGCCGACTCCTCCTCCTCCTCCTCGCCTCGGTGCACGCCGTATCGCCGTGGTGACTGCAGCACGGCGCTTTCCTCACAACAGTTGTTGCCAGTTAGCCACGCTTGACGTTCCCCGAAGACTGACCGCTCCTCTTTAAACTGCAGTCGATTCGACGAGGATGCATCCGATCCGTTTTGGGAGTGACTTCCAGCACACATCCTGGTGGGACTTATAGCATGTCCTGTGCGACTGTTCTTAGGCTTCAGGCGTCTGTCCTGAGCTCGCTGAAAGGCACTCTCGACTTTGGGGACCTTTTAGCGGCGCGGCGATAGTTTCGACGTCGGTCATCGGCGTTGGGTCAACGGGCCACCGTCGACCTGGGGAACGTCAGCCCCTTCTTCACTTCCCGCGTGTCGAAAGACGAGCGAACGTCTTCGCTCTCAGCCTATTGCAGTTAGGACTTCCCCTCGCTGTTCGCACCCCTGCTCTAAAAAGTGTGGCTTTGGTACACCACGCTTGTACTAAGCTTCTCGTAATTGATTTGCTTTACGGTAAATTATTTTAACAAGTCAGCTCGATAATTCTCCCCCCCCTCTCTCGTCAATTAGCAGCTGTTCCGTGTGAGTGTGCGCGGCCCACAAATGCTGTTGAGTCTATAAACCGGGATGGATATTGCGCGCATGTGGCTGGATTTATTTTTTAAGAGACGCTTTTTGTCCTTACCCTTCCAGGATGTTATGGCTTTGACTCTGTAAGTGACGTGAGACAGGGTGCCAGAATCCTACAACGTTAAATAATTCTCACATTCACGACAATTTGTCACACTTTGGCAGCCGTGAGTTCAAACAGGAGTCTTGGACAGGAAGCACATGGATAATGAAATAGTCTTTTGTTCCCGGTGCACAGTCAGTGCTTGTACAAGCTGAGGTTATCTTTTTTTTTACAATTTTTTTTTTTTTAGCTTGTAGCTATTATGCTACTTTTTTCTCCGTCCATTGTTCTGTGCCGGTTGTAGTAAATTTGAAGGGAAAGTGCATTTAATGGACTGGAATGTGGCGTGCACACACAGACAGGGGGACGGGGGTTCTGGAGAAGGAACAGGAACCGCTCTTCAGAGGACACACGCTGCGTCGACGCTGTTCCTGCTCCTCGAAAGGTGTGGTCCGCATGCAGTGCCGCTGTGTTCGTGTCGGGCGTTACAGTTTTCCCCCTCTCCTCCCTATCCCGTGTTTCCTCCCCCCACTGTGGGTGTTAGCTGTGTGAGAGCCAGCGCGTTGCAGCCATGTGTCTGGCGGATGGCTTACAGCAGAAATCCTCCCGCCCACAGATGCATGTTATCACTTAGGTCTGGTCTGGTCTTCGCGGTATGCGACTGTGACTTTCTCAGACTTTCCCCCGCCCCCGGCCTTTGCTTGTTCAGGGCCCTGTTAGCGGGAAGCCTGGCTTCGTTTTAACTACGGCCGCGGAGCACTTAATTGGAACAAATGAGAGCAAACGGTGGTGAGAGTGTAGATTTACTGCATTGTAAGCACACATTAGACACGTAGGAACTACAATTACAGAGCTGTTAGGGCCGAGGCACACTGCGTTTGGGCTGTCTCGCCCCCCCACAAGGGAGCCGGCGTGAAATCAGTTCAGTTTAAGAAAGAGTACAGTTACCAAAGGCCGCTTTTTGAAATATTCACATCCAGGTAAAAATGCGATCTGTGTGTTTTTCTCTTCCTTGTTTTGTTGCACATAATTGTCGAGATTTTACTTTAACTTTGGACTTTTCTCGTTGACAGGTCTTGAGATTTTTGTTGTGGTAAAATATAGTTTGAATGGGTGAATACTTATTTTCCTTTTTTACCCAGAAAACGCCTTTGTTTCTATAACGTTTGGATTTGGGTGAATTAGGCCCGAATTGTGCTGTTTTTTAATGTTAATAAATTAGGTCGTCCTCGTGTTATAATTCTGTCATTGGAACGCATAAAATGTCATTCGACAATTGAATTGCTGTTGAAAAAAATTGTTTCTATGGAAAAAATACAACAGAATAGTTTTTTTTTACTAGTTTTTTTTAATTCATTTTTTACTTTTGATTATTCAAAATTGTTTTGATTCTGGAACTTTCCATTTAGTATTTTTGTAAATGTGCTAATCAAAAAGCCATGAGGGGGAAAAAATTGTGGAGATTTGTTGAACATTTTTTTTTTAATGTTAAAAGTTTCAGGGGGGGAGCTGGGAGCAGATTTTCATACAGAACAACACCTCTGCACACATCTGCTTCACATTTCCCAGGCTGTGGAACACAATACCCAGGAGCTGAGTGACAGCATTAACAGAGAAACAAAAAAAAAACGTTTAAAAAAATTACTTAAAAAAAAGAAAATATTTTCCATTGATTTACCCCCCCTGCCCTCTTCCACACCACATTCTCAGTGATGGGAGCCACGAGCTTTCCCATGGAGGCTAACTAGCTGCGAAATGCACTACTTTATTTTCCTCAAGACGCATTAAAATATGACATTATCTGATTTTGTGCCCTTCCTTTGAAGGAGAGCAAGTAGCGGCGCATCCTTGTTGTAAAAGCACATTGTTGTTGTTGTTGTTTTTGTATTCTTTTTTAAAACAGCAGTGACAGAGGCTGAAAATAATTGGGGGGAAAATTCATAACATAAATACCAACACTAAGTCACGCGTGGTACGTCGATGGAATCCATTAGGCGGCACTTGGTGGAATTGGTTTAAATGCTAATGGCTGCTCTGGTCCTCGCGCCGAGTGTGTTCGCAGTTGTCAGAGTTCCATTCGCGCGCTCTCTCATCCATCAGAGAGGGAGACTGCGGCTCGAGCTCGCGAGACCGTCTCGGGCGCATTCTCAGAGCGTTTCCACGGAGCGTCCGGGCACCAGGCGACCGTTCAAACTGTGGCAAATAGTTTACCGTGTTTACTTAAGTTCTTACATGGCGATATGGGCTACTACAGCATATTATTTAATAGGCATTCGTGAAAACGGCATAATTTTGCCTCTTCCGACTGTAAATATTTTTTTGGGGGGTATTCTACCCAGTAGAATAAAATCAATTTTAATAAAAAATGTACTGAAATGAATATTGCCAGCTCCTTAAATTGAAACATAACTGCCACATGCTGGGATATTTTCTTTACATCAGATCTCCAATATTACAGTTATAAGTAGTATTTATTTTTTCCTTTCCTGTGATTTTCATTTGACTTTGACAGAAAGTGCGTATCGCTAACTTTGATTAAAAAATAAATAAATAACTGTAATGAATGTCTAAAATTGCGCTAGGGGGTGGTGGAGTGGGGGGGCTGTGTTCCTAAGGAGCTTGGGAGTCCCTTGAAACGGCTCGTCAGACCGACATCACAGGGGGTACGAAAAGAACAAGAAAAAAAAAAAAAAAAAATAATTCAGTTCAAGTTCACGTGATGAATGGCTAATTAAGAAAAATTGCCCGCGAACTGGGGGGGACGGTGGCATCTCCAACCTCCCCCCAGTTTTTCCGCGGGAACTGATTGAGATGTATATTAGACGCAACAGCAAAGGGGCCGCGCGCGCGTAATGGGATTACGTTAATTGGCTCGCGCTCGCTGTGCGTCTGATAATGACGGGATCTGCGCGCGTGAAGACGCAAGGGTTCCACGCGTCACTTTATTCTCCTCGGATGAAGATCAGGTGCCTTTGCTGGTGCGCGGCCGGCCGGCATTAAAGTCTTTCTGGTAATTGAACTCAAGCAGGAGTCATATTTGATTAGAGGGGAAGAAGGAGCCGGCCCTCTTTTTGCTGTGGACCGAGTGTGCTTGAAGGTTACTCCAAGTGTGTCAGAATTATAGATGCATGCTGAACATGCATTATTGATGACCTAGAACAGGGACAGAAAAGAACTTTAAGGCTTAGCGCGTAGGATTAATAACGATGGGACTTCCATAATGATGAACTCTGGTTTCTCAGTACGGCGTGCCGGGTAATTATGTAGATATGAAAAAGAAGCATTCGTTTACAGTTACGATTACAAATGCCGCGTTAATACCTCGTTGAACAGAAGCGGAGCTGTTGTTAGACGCGCATGTTATGTACGATCACGTGACCGTTTAAGATCTGTATTCTGACGCAAAACGATGTGACAAAAAAGGCCTAAGCAACAGTCTCGTTTTTTCGCTTGCACCAACACCGCAAAATACACAACGACGTGTTATGGGTGACCACGTATAGGCCTACTGAATGAAAAACATTGCATTGCTATGTTTGGCTTTTAAGCCGGGTCTAGAGAGAGAGATCATATACGTAGACTTTTGGCATTGAAAAGACACAGGGGGAATACAACATTCTGCCCGGTAACCGTGGATTCCGCATGGTCACATTGGTCCGTTTTTTTTTAGTTGCCCCTTTTTGTGTTAACGAGCCAGCCTATCAGGAGGGTCACAGACCTTGAGGCGGAACAGCACACACCACCTGTCACTCGTCTGCCTGAGACACCTCCAGTGCAGACGTAACCTCTGATCTGAGATCAGTGGAGTGTGCGGTGCGGTGGAACGGCATGGTACCGCCTCTCTCTGTGGGACAGCGGGCCTGTGCCCCCCCTACAGTTCCTCCTGAGGAGATGGAGGGGGTGAGAGGGTGAGTCGCGGATCGCAGCACGACCCCCTCCCCCCCGAGATCGGTTCTCTCATTCATGGCTCGCGCGCTTGTCCATCCACTGGGTTTCAAGAAATCGCCAGAGAAAATTTTAGGACACCGGTGGATAAAAAAACAAAACATTTTTTAAAATGTTTTATTGAAAACCATGAATCCACAGTTTTTCCCCATGAGCCTCTGACTAGTGCTGAGGACTCTAAGGGTGGTCTTCTCTCGAGGGGGCAGTCCGCTACATCTGAGGGTTCATTAAAAAGCGGGTGGTCGGTGAGGAGAAGGGGAACGGGTTGCCCAAGTTGTGAAAAAGCTTTAAACTCTCCAGCACTCTCTCTCTCACACACACACACACACACACACACACACACACACACACACACACACACACACACACACACACTCACTCTCTCTCTCACAGCACTTAAGACACACACTCGCACTTAAGACCGGCCTCGACGGCGGACAGGACAGGAAGCGTGAAAAAAACGGCAGCAGGCGAAATGACAAACACTGACTCAGGCGATCGCCGTGGAAGATAAGCTCCATTAGGAGCGCAGAATGCCTTCCCCCCGCCCAGCGTAAGATCGCTCGGTGAGTGCCTTTTGAGCTTTGATGTCTCCAGACCCCAGCGGTGTACGCCGGCCGCCCGGCGAGTCCGAGCCCCCATTGGCCACGTCGCCGGGGCGTGGCTGGAGCGGCCCCGACAACTGTGTCCACGGCAACGCTCTACCGCCGCATGCCACGTTCCACAGCGTCCACACCCTGCCAGTAAACACCGGCTCCCCAGTTTCCCTAAACATCTTTTAAGAATACATGACATAAAAATGGCTTGCCATTCACAGCCTGTTCACGGAGTGGCCTTCACTGCTACCGAGCCCGGAAACTACTCTTGATCAGAATGAATGACAGAAATAGAGGGAAGGTTGCATTTACGTATATATTTTTCTTGGAAAAGGATGGAACATTTTTCACTTGTCAAGTCAATGAAACATTTATGAATCTAAAATCTTCGCAATGCACAATGCAATTTAATAATATATATTCCCCCTTCATGCCAGCATACAGTATACACGATGGCTCGCCGCACGGAACGAAAAGCTCGCCGTCCACGTGATGCCTCAGAATTATAACTTTCTGGGCCTCGGGTGGCGTAGCGGTCTAAGCATTCGCTTGGGAATGCAAGTTGCCTACTGCAGCCGCGGTTCGAAACCCGACTGCACCAGTCCGGCTCTGGTCCCCCCGATCGGGGACGGCAATTGGCTGTCTGCCCCAGGGGGAGGGGCGTGGGTGAGCCGGAATAAGCTTGCTGAGAAGCGCGAAGGGTGTCTCTAGAAAGTAGGTGGGCGAGTTCCCTCCCGGAGGAGGCAGGTCATTGCCTGGGGGAATTATCTTGACTTGGCAGCAAGGAACACCATATTCCTGTTACCCCTTCACCACTGGAGCCGATAGTTTTGGATATCATTCCAGTTATTCACCAGTGGGTGACCTTGGATTCCAGACCTTTAATGCATTTCTTAAAATTACCTGTTTACTGTTCACATGAGCATTGTGAGTCAACTGCTGTTGCGTTTCATGCGGCTTTGCACCACAATCCTGCCACTGTGTTCACCAGTATTTCTGTCCTGAAGCCGCTGTGTTACTCACGATTCCATCTCCTGTGCAGCTCAGTAGGTAGAGCATGGCGTTGACAATGCCTAGGTTGTGGGTTCGATTCCCACTGGGGACCACATATACTGAAAAATGTATGCATTCACTACTGTAAGTCGCTTTGGATAGAAGCGGCATATATTATTATTATATATATTTTGTTTTATGTTCTTACCAACAGGCTATCTGCTGCACCCTGGTGAACTGCGACTGTGAGAGTTTCAAACCCGGCAAGCTGAGGCGGCGGCAATGTGAGAGCTGCAAACACGGATGGGTAGCGCACGGTAAGCTCCAACACAACTATCACGCCGATTTTAAAATGTACGTTCAAAGTTAAAATGAAAATTAATTAGTTTAAATACATTTTTTTAAAGATTTTGTTTCAGATTTTTTCCCCCATTTTCTCCCAATTACACCCTCTCTATTTTCTAGTCAATTCCCCTGTCGTATTGTGAGTTCGCTGTCGTAACCCTGAGACCGGCAGTGACAAAGGCGATGTACCGCCTCCTCCGAGCCGGCACTCGCAAAGCCGTTGACTGTAATACGCAGCGAGCTCATATCGGCTTCCCTCCCCCTTCCCTGGGGTGGACAGCCAATTGCTGCCCCCTAGTGGCACTCCTGGCCAGAGCCGATACTGGCGCGGCCGGTGTAATAGAACCCCGGTGGCAGTGCGCACTGTCGAACGCTGTAACCGCTAGACCAATCACGCTGTTTGTTTAATTGATTTTTTTTTTCCGTGTCGGCTGATTTGTTGACTGTGTGCTCTTTCGGTCCGGCAGCGCTGAGCAAGCTCAAAGTGCACCACATGTACCAGGGCAGCCAGGTGGAGATCGTGCACTCCAACGTGGTCTTCGACATCTGCAGCCTGATGCTGTACGGCACACAGGCTGTCCCGGTGCGGCTCAAGATCCTGCTGGACCGGCTCTTCAGCGTGCTCAAGCAGGAGGAGGTGGTGCGGATCCTCAACGCCCTGGACTGGACCCTGCAGGACTACATCCGCGGATACGTCCTGCAGGTGAGCGCTCCCTCCATACTCCATACGACACTAATTATCTCAGAAACCTACTGTCATTTTTTTCTCATGTTAGTATAACGGAGTTGGTTCTGCTCGCAGCGAGCTTCAAACCAAGGATCTTGACGCGGCAAGAGATCGATTTAATGGCCTCCTGCGTGGCCCAGTGGTTACAATGTTTGACGCTGGAGACTGGGGTTCAATTCCCCGTCTCGCCAGAGTCGGCTCTGGCCAAAATAAATTAAAAAAACCTAACCCTAACCCTAACCCTAATTTTTTATTTTTTTTAAATTAAATTAAAAAAAGATTAAATTCAAGATTAGCGATTTAACCCGCTGAGCTAAAGACTCAAGTCTCTAACTCTGGGAACTAATCACACTCTTATCCACGTCACATTCTGTAGTGGACGCTCACGTACCAGAGCACACCCGCTACATCATCTATGTGCAAATTCTAAATAAGAGTGAAAAGAGCGTGTCTGTGATGGCTAGAGTGCGTGGCACAGTTAAAATACCCACCGGGTGGCCTCCCGGGTAGTCTAGCAGTTACAATGTTTGACGCTGGCCACTGCGCCCGGCTTCCATTCCACCGGCCGCTCCAGTATCGACTCTGGCCGGCAATTGGCTGTCCACCCCAGGGTGGGGGGAGGGAAGCTGATACGAGCTCGCTGCATATAGGAGTGGTTCTGTGCGCATACCGGAGTCACGGTTACGGCTCGGAGGAGGCGGTGCCCAGCCGCATGTCACTGCCGGTATCAGGACTACGGCAGCAAACTCGTAAGATATATGAGGGAGTGGGATAATTGACGTGAAAAAGCAGGGTATAATAATGGGGAGAAAACAAAATAAATAAATAAATATGCCATTTAGCAGACGCTTTTTATCCAAAGCGAAATAAATAAATAAATAAAGCGCTTTTCAATTAAAAAACACAGTCATAATAACAGGGCCTATTATCAAGTAATGAGCACTGGCAAGGATCTCATTTTTTGTGATTTGTGTCTGAGAAAACGGTTTCTGTTTATCGTTCTGTTTCGAGACGATTGCAGGAGCCCCCCCTCCCCTCGTCCACACACACACACACACAGACACACAAAACACACACGCACTATGAAAGATTTAAATCATTTGCAAATATTATTTTGTAAAGATGCCGGAGCTGGTCTCTGCCGCGGCACTAGCTATTAGTACGATATCAAATATTCAGCTCGTTGCGTTTAATTCATGTTAGCTCCTCTTAATGGTGAATGTGAAATCAGAATTCTCGACAGGCTGTCAAATGAATGCCGCGTGATGAAATATTTATCGCAGCGACAGCACGAAGTTTCGCAGCTTGACTTTCAAAAGACTGGTACCACTCATGTGTAATTACAGCGGGGCTGAGAAGGACAGCTGCTCGGTCGATGTGAAACCATCTCTCCTCTGATCTCACACGCACGTAACTGGACTCGGACTGGGAGAAACTCCACATGATTTAAATGAGGGGGAAAATTAAGATAAAAGATGTCAGAAAAAACACTGTCCCTGTTTTTTACATCTTTTTATACCGTCTGTATACATGGAAGTTGTGTTTTGAATTCTTTATTGGAAAATGTCTGTGTGCTTCAGAGTAGAGGGCTGTGTAGCATCTTAATTCCGCAGCGTACAAATGTTTGCCCTCTGGTGGTGTAGTGGTAAGAAAGTCCGCCGCTGCCCACTGCGACCGGGGTTCGATTCCACCAGGTGGTGGCAGTTTCAGCTCTGGCCGGGAGTGACACTAGGGGGCGGCAATTGGCCGTCCACCCCAGAGAGGGGGGAGGGAAGCCGATACGAGCTCGCTGCGTATAGGAGTGGTTCTATGTGCATACTGGAGTTACGGTGACGGCTTGGCGGGTTCCGGCTCAGAGGAGGCGGTGCTCCACTGCATGTCACTGCCGGTTTCAGGACTACGGCAGCGAGCTCTCAAATATTAGGGAGGGGATAATTGACATGAAAAAGAGGGTATAATTGGCTACTAAATTGGGAGAAAATGGGAAACAAAATCTTAAAATAAAAAATATTTTTTGAAGTTTACACCTCAAAAGCTGTGAATGTAACTTCATTGCTGTTTTTTTCCAGGACGTGACGGGCAAAGTGCTGGACCGCTGGGCGATCATGACCTTCGAGGAGGAGATCGCCACGCTGCAGCAGTTCCTGCGCTTCGGCGAGACCAAGTCCATCGTGGAGCTCATGGCCATCCAGGACAAGGAGGGCCAGGCGGTGGTGGTGCCCAGCGCCAGGACCAACTCGGACATCCGGGCATTCATCGAGAGCAGCGCCCGGCCCGGCGCCGGCCCGGGCCCGACCCCCAAGGTGGAGAAGCTGAGCGCGGGCAACGTGCACCACTTTGAGAACTTCATCAACAGCATGGCCTTCATGCTGCCCTTCCAGTTCCTCAGCTCCGTCCCCGCGCCGCTGCTCGGCTCCTCCTCCTCCTCCGGCCCCTTCCGGACCGCCGACGACTCCGCCCCCCTCCCGCTCCCGCCCGCCCCCGCCGCCAACGAGGGCAGCCTCCTGGGCTCCAGCTCCGCCTCCTTCGCCTCGGACGTGGAGAGGGGGGTCGACGGCCGCCCGGACGCGGCCACGCCCAAAGTGGAGGCCGACGACTTCCCCACGAGCGACGCCTACTCGGACGCGCCCTCCACGCCCTGCACGCCCTCCGTCAGCTCCGACGTGGCGCAGATGTCGCCCGAGAGCAGGATGCGCTCCCTGGAGAAGGGCGGCGGCGGCGGGCTGAAGAAGGGCCGGGTGTACTGCAGCGCCTGCGACAAGACGTTCTACGACAAGGGCACACTGAAGATCCACTACAACGCCGTCCACCTGAAGATCAAGCACCGCTGCACCATCGACGGCTGCAACATGGTGTTCAGCTCGCTGCGCAGCCGCAACCGCCACAGCGCCAACCCCAACCCGCGGCTGCACATGCCCATGAACCGCAACAACCGCGACAAGGACCTGCGGGGCGGCCTGTCCGCCGACGGGGCGCCCGGGGAGGAGGAGGAGGAGGAGGAGGACGACAAGAGGGCCGTGTTCGGCGTGGGGGCGGGCGGGGGCCGCACCATCTCCAGCTACGTGGTGAGCGGCGGCGGCGAGCCTCGGCTGCAGAGCGCCTTCCCCGGTGTGGGCGGGACGGGGATCCTGTTCCCCAACCTGAAGACCGTGCAGCCCGTCCTGCCCTTCTACCGCAGCCTGGCGACGCCCGCCGAACTCGCCCACACGCCCGGCGCCCTGCCCTCGCTGCCCCTCGTCTCCTCGTCCGGCCTGGCCAAGCCCCCCTGCCGCCCCCACCACCGCCGCCGCCATCGCCGTCGCCACGGAGACCTCCTGCGACCCGGTGCCCAAGAAGAAGTCGCGCAAGTCCAGCATGCCCATCAAGATCGAGAAGGAGGCGGTGGAGAAGGCCATGGGCGACCCGGAGGACGGGAGCAGCGCGGACGAGGAGCCCCTCCCGACGCAGGCGGCGAGCGCCGCGGCGAGGGAGAGGGACGACTCCGACTGTGGCGGCTACGTCTGCGGGAAGAAGCGGGCGGCGCCGGGCGACCCAGAGGAGTGCGGAGGAGCAGGGGGGGGCCGGGAGAACCGCGCGGGGAGCCCGCAGAGACCGCCGCTCGACTTCCGGTCGCCGTGTGTCGGCGAGGAGGACGAGGAGGAGGAGGAGGAGGAGGAGGAGGACGGACGCGGGGCGCGCTGCTCACCGGAAGGCGGGGTGATCGCGTGCGCGGCGTCTCCCTTCGACGGCGGCGGGCGGAGAGAGAGCCACGCCGCCCTCCTCGCGGGGCCCGAGGGGGAGGCCCGCGGGGGGCCGGATCACAGGGCCACTAACGGCGGGCTGTTCAAGATCCTGACGGACAGCAGCAGGGAGGCGCAGGAGCTGTGCGGGGAGGAGTACGAGGACGGCTTCGCCCCGCACGCCGACCCCCAGGGGGTCTGCGCCGACCTGCCGCGCCACTGCGACATCTGCAGCAAGGCCTTCAAGAACCCCTACAGCGTCAAGATGCATTACCGCAACGTCCACCTGAAGGAGATGCACGTGTGCACGGTGGAGGGGTGCCATGCGGCCTTCCCCTCGCGGAGGAGCAGAGACCGGTGAGAGAGCCAGTCACCACACTGCGTACTTAGAGAGCATTTTAACCACCCCCCTTCCTTAGTGTTAAACAAAACAAGTGCATGTGCGCTTTCGTTGTGTGTGTACGCTAAGGGTGTAACGGTACAAAAACAATCTTGGTTCTGTACGTACCTCGGTTTTGAGGTCACGGTTCGGTGCGTTTGCGGTACAGCAGAGGGGGGGGGAAGCTTAAATGCTTTTCATTTATTATGAACTTTGTAAACAGTGGCTAATTGGCCATCATTTACTGAACAAAGTAAGACGCATATAAAAAATATAAAAAAATGTCCGTCAATACTGCTGCAACCGCACACAAAAAAAGTTCAGCGCGTGCGTTAGTGGTTAAAGCGAGATTGCATTCGTTGGGTTCACGACGTGTGCCGCACCGAAAGTCCTGTACCGAATGGTTCGGTCCCAATACGTGTACCGTTACACCTGTAGTGTACCATTGTTTGATTTTCATAACATTCCTGTTTTTTCTTTCTAACCTCCAGGCACAGTGCGAACCTGAACCTACACCACAAGCTTTTGACCAAAGACCACTACGGGGCCCCAAGCACGATCTACTCCGGCCGGGACACGACCGGCGACATCCACCACGACTTTCCCTCCAAGGAGCCGGTCGGCCAGCCGTCGGTCATCTTCAAAGGACACAACCGGATGGGCCTGGTGTTCCCCATGAGCAAAGCGCCGGACGGCGGGCCAGAACCGGCGGACCTGGAGGACGAGGCCGTCCTGGACCTCAGCACCACCTCCGTGCCCAAACCAGGGGGCAGCGTGCGCTCCTCCTGGGACTCTGACGGAGCGAGCGAGGAGGAGGAGGAGGAGGAGGAGGAGGAGGGGGAGGAGGGCGGCGGCGGATTCCCTGTGGACGACAGCGACGAGAGCTGCGACGGGCTGGGGGGCCTGGCCCCCAAACAGGGGCCACACCCGGGCCCCAACCCCAACCCCAACCCCACGCCACACCTGCAAGGGGGCTCCCCCATCACCTGCCACATCTGCCAGAAGGTGTACAGCAACAAGGGCACGTTCCGGGCGCACTACAAGACTGTTCACCTGCGCCTCCTACACAAGTGCAAGGTGCCGGGCTGCGACACCACCTTCTCGTCCGTCCGGAGCCGGAACCGGCACAGCCAGAACCCCAACCTGCACCGGAACTTGACCGCGAGCGCCGCTCACGACCAGGACTAGACCCAGAGCGCCGCGTTTGAACTGGGGAAATTTGCGTAACGTGTGCTGTCCTACAGCTGAACTTTGAAAATAAATTAAACACACCCACACACAGTGGTAGAACCTTGTTCCTCGAGACATCCGTTGCGAAAAGAAAAAGGTGGTGTTTAGTTTGTGGATGTTTTTTTCCCCCTAATTCCCCGACAGAGGAGTCGATATTTTTTGGGGGGGAAGTATGCTTTAATTTTTGTGACGCGACTTGATTTGGTAGAAAGCTCACATTACCCCCCCCCCCCGGGAGGACAGCCCTTCAGCTCACGTCGAAGAGGGCTCTTTATTGATTAGTCTTTGAGATACGTTTTCTTTTCTTTTCTTTTTTTTTTGTGAACATCAAAGTTAACTGAATGATTTAGCAAACAACACTTCCTTGAAATGACCACGGTTGACCACTTTTGTAACCTTAGTTACATTTTTTAAAAACCCTTGTAAAAACTGAAAATGCACTTGAAAAACAGTTCAAAAGCAAGTTGAAAGTTTATTCCTACTAACTTGGGTTTTACTTACAATGTGTTGTCAGGAACAAATATTTCAAATTTTCTGTAATGCCGATGTGTACAGCACGTTTACTGGATCACTTTTGATAAGGAATAAGCTGAAAAAGTACAGTTCAGGGGCCGTATCTACAAAGATTCTAAGAGTAGGAGTGCTGATCTAGGATCAGTTTAGCCTTTTAGCTCATAATGGATATGGTTAGGATAGGGACAGGGAAACCTGATCCTAGATCAACACTCTTTGTACAAACGGGCCCTGGAGTCTCTCAACCTGGGAGTATATTTCCAAGTACCTCAAGCCTGATCAGAATCTGGTATGATGAGACATATTGCTCGAGTTTATAGTTATGTCTATCACAGTAGAACAGCGTTAAATTAAAACAATGGTTTTCTGCATTTCACGTCATGAGGAAAAGTCTACTTCAGGTGTGGCATCTTGGTTTCCGTCTCTAACGTGTGTTTTTATTCCTATGCACTTACCTGTACGTAACCAATCAGTCAATCAGTCGAGCATCACGTGACGATCGAGACATTTCTTGCCTTACAGTGTGCCTCCCGTAGACCGGATGCGGTTGCCATGGGGACTGACGGTACCCATCCCCACCTTGGTGTGTGTTTGGTACAGTGTTATTCTCATTGTGTCCAAATTGCATTTCAATCAGTGGTACTGTGTGATCCGTTTTTAAGATGTTAATTAGAGTCGACTTGATCTGTTGTCCACATTTTCCTGTGAAACTAGAGTATTGTTTTGATGGAAGAGGCTGTGCAGTCCTAGGTTTGTGCCATTCTCAGACTATGATCCCAAAAAAATTATATATATATATATATATATATCTTTGTTGAAAAACTGTGTTGTGTACTTGCTGAGTAAGTTATAGTTTGGTATCGTTTGTATAGATTTTTTTTTTTCTCCCTAGGTCCATCGTTTATGTTGTCGCTAAAGACTAAAGCTGACCAAAGATTGATCTCTTCTGAGGTGTTTCGAAGACGGCGATCAGTATTAAACTGCAGTCATAGAAAAGATTTGAAACGTTCTCAAGCCGTCTGCAAACGCGTCGAGGCCTACACACCGTGTTTCGATTCGGGCTCTGTTCTAAAAGTGTACATTATTTAAAGAATTATATATTTTTCCAGGCTTCGCGTTGGCAGCGAGTGTTGGCAGAGTGTTGGCAGAGTGTTCTGTCATTGTTGTCGATTCTTTGAAGTCCTGAAACACAACCGTGTGTGAAAAGAAAAGAAAAATGCTGCTTGCTTGTTATTGTCATTGCGAACCGTATAGATGTGCTGTTGAAGAACTGAGCGATTGAAAGGCTAGTGGCGTGGCATGACCATGACCCAAAGGACACTACACAACAAGGTACTGTATAAAAGTCTTACACTGACAAAGAAACCACGGCAAGCTAAGGAACAGAGCTAATGAGCGGAGCCCGTCACAAATCTGTCACAAAAGACCTGGTACTAAAGTGTTTATTTAAATGTATATTTTGTGAATAGAAACATTTGTACTCTGAAAGAAACCAAAAAAGAAATAATCTTATACTGTATCAGGCTTGTTCTTTATACTGGATGCATCATCGACGTGCATCTTCTGGATTGGTAGTGAATTTACATGACGGCCAAAACACGTCTCAGACTAATGCTATACTGTTGCTTCACATGTTTGTTCCTCAGTGTGTTCCTGTAACATTGTTTCATTATGCATATCATTAAAATGTGCTATATTATATTACCAATTCTTTGTCATGTTATGAGGTTTTGTAAAAAAAAAGAAAAAAAAAGTTGAAACAGACGTTAATAAATGTCCATATTTTTTGATTTCTTGTAACAGTGTTCATTCCTGCTCAATAAAAAGCCATATTTGTTTGCATGCTTTTGTTATGTTTAATAGTCATAACTCCTCTGTCACAAAAAAAAAAATGTTTTCTACACAAAACAAATGTGTAGAGGAAAATGTTTTTTATAAGACAGGTAACACAAAAAATAGCTGTAATTAAAGTGTTTAATTCAAACAACGCGTCTCGTAGCTGTGTATTCCTTGTAGACTTGCCCTTTGAGCTTTTGACTACTGCAGAAAAAAACTGGCAGCATACCAATTTTAGTCGCTTCTACTTGCATAAATAAACCTACTCTCTACAGTGAAGTCGTTAGAGCTCCGCCTAAACGCTCAACAGCCTGTGGCAATAAAATGCGATCTAGCTGAGCGAACTCTGCTGGATTGAAGACCTGATCTAGCTGAGCTAACTGCTGGACTGAAGACCTGTTCTCTGGGTGAGCTGGGTGAGCTGGGCCCAGGGTTGAGCTGAGGTCACTCTGTTCACCTCAGCAGCTGTCCTCTAATGCGTATGCACACACACACACACACATATACACACACTCAATCACTAACACACACACACACACACTCTCTCTCTCTCACACACACACACACACACACACACACACTCACTCACTAACACACACACACACACGCACACAAACAAACACACACACACATACACTCTCTCTCTCTCTCACACACACGCACTCGCACACACACTCACACACACTCACGCCTGCGTAT
Source organism: Aldrovandia affinis (assembly GCA_029706075.1). Taxonomy (NCBI): domain Eukaryota; kingdom Metazoa; phylum Chordata; class Actinopteri; order Notacanthiformes; family Halosauridae; genus Aldrovandia; species Aldrovandia affinis. The sequence continues at coordinate 1,517,289 of JAINUG010000091.1, read as the reverse complement.
AACACGGATTCTTCACAAATCCAGCCAGTACATAAATAGCACAAGCATCTGACAGCAGTTACCCCCCACAAAAAATCTAAAAAGTAAAACTTTGTTAGAGCGGGATGGGATTCATTAAACTCTGAACTAACATGCTGGACACGTTTATTCATAAAATAAACTCGGGACAATGTCACCAGTCACGTTGCGGGCTGCATGTTTCGGGGTCGGCGTTGAAGTTCACCCCACAAAATATAGGACTTATATACCAGTTCAGCAAGTTTCTGCTCTGCGATATCCACCCCTTCCTACTCGAAAAGCACTACTGGCCAAAGCATTACATAACTCCGCAGATCCAGTCAACCCACTGCTGTGATTTCCATTTGTACAGAGCTATTCGTTGCCACTTAGAATCTAAAACAGCCCATGCTAACGAGGAGACAGATCATTTTTGCACTGGTGTGAAAATCTAGTGGCACTCTAAAGAGCTACTGTGGGGATGTTATTTCAGTAAGTGCTGCACATCACGGCTGCTCCAACACCGGGCCCTTCAGCACGCATTTCATACAACGGCGTCCGAAACGGCCAGTGTATTTAAAGGATTACTGAAGTAGACTCAGGAGTCCTTTACACCTTTTTCCCAGCTAAGCGTCTGTAAGTCACCTACGGGAGTCTATAAGTCACCTAAGGGGGACTGAGAGTCACCTATGGGGGTCTATAAGTCACCTATGGGGGTCTATAAGTCACCTATGGGGGTCTGAGAGTGACCTATGGGATTACTCTATTAAAGCTCCACTTTATGAATGCTAGCTCTCTCTGTCATCCTCAGAACATCAGAACCCATCGACTGAAGTGGGGATAATATATGCCATTTAGCGAACGCTTTTACCCAAAGTAGTGAATGAATGCATACATACAAACATACCTAAGTCAGCGCCGTGCTCTACCTACTGAGACACACAGAACCACACTCTACCTACTGAGCCACACAGAACCATGCTCTACCTACTGAGACACACAGAACCACACTCTACCTACTGAGCCACACAGAACCACGCTCTACCTACTGAGCCACACAGAACCACGCTCTATCTACTGAGCCATACAGAACCACGCTCTACCTACTGAGCCACACAGAACCACGCTCTATCTACTGAGCCATACAGAACCATGCTCTACCTACTGAGACACACAGAACCACGCTCTACCTACTGAGCCACGCAGAACCACGCTCTACCTACTGAGACACACAGAACCACGCTCTACCTACTGAGACACACAGAACCACGCTCTACCTACTGAGACACACAGAACCACGCTCTACCTACTGAGCCACGCAGAACCACGCTCTACCTACTGAGCCACGCAGAACCACGCTCTACCTACTGAGCCACACAGAACCACGCTCTACCTACTGAGACACACAGAACCACGCTCTACCTACTGAGACACACAGAACCAGCAGAGCAGTGCTGGGATCCAGAGGAGTGGGGAGAGCAGACCGTCCACAGGGCCTCTGTGGAGCTGATAAATACAGAGGGCCGTTTATGGACTGCACTTGAGACAGATGGGCTGCAGATGACTTCTTCCCCAAACTATGTGAAAGGGGGTTGAGACGGGAGTCAACGAAAAAAATTTACCATGGCCGTAGAACTTACATCACCCCACACAGAGTCGCACCAGAGGTCGTAAGCAACAGTTTTTCCATCTGCCGTTGGTTTGAATGACTAGGAATGACTCTTAAAAGGGTCTGAGAATTCAATGGCAATGCTTTAGAGTTCAGGATGGAAATCCTGGACACTTTTTATTTTAGTTTTGTTTTGGTCATTGTCAAACAAAGCCAGCTTTCTATAAAACAATTACCAATCATATCCCTAGATATTCGAGAGCTGCGGTACATTTCCTATAGATGTCCAGGAATAAATATGTTTGACAGCGTTAAACAAACATCTATCTGTAATAGGACATCAAACGTACAAACGTAGAATCGTGTCTCAGAAAAGTACGATTTCAAAGGTATCCCTGATCGAAAAGTGTGTCTTGTGCGCCACCTGCCGGACACAAAATTAACTTACTGTCAAATCCGTAAACTCTACAGCTCCATCTAGTGACGGCTTGTAAAAATACAAGGACAATCCACAAATACGGACACCGTCCAGACATGCTGTTATTACCACTTTAGCATTTAATAAAATATTATACAATCTTATAGTAAATTATAAAAAATGATATTCGCATACTATATTATTACACAACTTGGCATGATAATGCATAGTAATGAACACCCCAAGCTTCGACGTTTCCAGGCCAAGAATAAGCTAAAGTGTAATAATATTGCATATTATGATATATGGTAAAACGTTATAATGTAAATACCATACGCTGTATTAACACATTAAAAGGCTTTGACATTTCAAAGGTGTCCAAAAGGGAAGGGAGGGGGAGTCAATGCTAAACTTTAAACAAATATGTGACACATGAGTAGGCTGCTTCTAAGAGAGAACTGTTTCCCAAGAAAACAAATACTTCACTGTAACTTAACTTGAGCGCTTTCGCTCATACGTCATCGGCATTGGACACCACTAGCCTCCTATATACTGAATTACTTACTAACTTACATACAAAGACTTGACGCTCTTATTCAGAGAGACTTACAACGCAATTGTCTCAAGAGAAATCATGACTGGCTACAAAAATGACATATATAAATGACTACAAACGCATTTTTCGTTTATTCATGTAAAAATATTTAAATCCAGAAATTCAGAATACTTTGATAATGGGAGTGGGAACTTATATCCGTACTCTGAACCATTTGTCACTCCATCTGTTTTAAGTAATCCATATTATGGGATTAAACGCAACAGTATACAATTTTCATTCATTCCTAATTTTGATAATATACAGCAAGGCCTCTCAGTGATATTTTTACCATTACCAGTTATAGTTTACCTGCAGGGTGATATATGTATACGTGCTCCTCTTTAAGCGCATTGGGGCTTTTGTGTATGAATACACTTATCAAACATAATCTTCCCCTGTCATATGAGAGCGCCTACGAGCTTCTGTAGGCAACCTGAGGAAAAATAATCAATTTAATATATACTCCGCAAAAACAATGAGTCAACAACAGACATTAGCGACAAACATTAGCCTAAATTGTTTTTAAATACTTTTAAAAAAAAGCATTAAACATATTTCCCCGCAATTAAAAAAACACCTTACACTATTATTAAGAGTTAATTTATGAAAAAAAAGGTATGGTTCTTACTTTATAAAATGACATCACCGTTCATCTAAAATTCGCAAGCTTCCCTATAAAACTATTCATCGGCTACTACCTTCTCCGGCTAATATACGATTCTTAAAATGTGTATATATGTCGAACAATATGGTTAAAGTTGAGTGATTTTTGTCCAAAAAAATTATGAATAAAAAACCCCCATTGAATAAACACCGTGAGAATGAGAGAGTCGTAAGCGCACGGTCCATGACAGGAGAAGTGCCCGAAAAGAATCCATATTTTCGGTGTTCGACAGCCGTTCTGCTGCGTTTCAAATGAATCAGAGGAGGACCGGAGACCGCTCGAGTTCTCGTTCGCACGGTGGCGAAACATCACAAACCTGCGAGGATCGCGTTTACAGCTCTTTGCGCGACGGCGGGATTATTGTTTTATAACGCATTGTGATCTAATTTCGGCATTTTACTGTCTGTCACGGGGTGAGAACGGGATATTTCCAGGCCTCTTCCTCTTTTATTTATTTATATCCACAAACGGAAACCTGCATTATTCGCAATCAAAACAGTGATTGGCGATCGTTACCCTCTCCCCTGTTTTAAAAGACGGATTGAAATACACGTATATTCGCGAGATATCGAGCGTAGTTCAGAGATGGCTCGTCCGAGGCCACGGGAGTACAAGTCCGGAGATCTGGTTTTTGCGAAGATGAAGGGATACCCACACTGGCCAGCGAGGGTGAGTATGCGAGGCAGCCGGGCTGGGGAGCGGGGAGGCGGGATCGCTGGGACAATGCGCCCGGCGCTACAGGACGGGAGATGCTGTTGTTCTCTTCGCCTCGATTCCCTTTCTCCCTCTTCATCTTTTCGGCAACAAAAAAAAATATGCAACGCTTTTATTGAACACTGGCCTTCAGTGGGCCTACACGACTCTGTGGAACGATAGATTAATACACCAGCGAAGTATTATTGTGAATGTAATGTACGTGGAATACGTTTGTCAGCGTTTGTCTGCTGTTAGCCTACTTTGCTGGTGGAGTTACGCCAACGTTGTTCTCTCTCTCGTACCGTTTCTCCATTTTCCCTACTATTTTTGGTGGGGGGCGTGGATGGTTTGAAATGTGACACGTTTTTTTTTTGTTTATTGTGTTTTAAAACAGACCGTTTTTAGAATCACTGGAGAGGCAGAATGGCGATGCTATTGAACATCGTTGCGGTGGTAAATTACTGTGACAATATGCGCCTTCTGAAAAGTTGGGCAGGGTACGGTCGCGTGCCCTCGTGCGAGCCTCAAAATGACGCGTCACCTTAAAAAGCCATATTGACAGAATCGAGAGTATTAATTTTGTTAGAGGATCGTCTCGTTTTTTTTGTTGTTTTTTTTAGTAACTTTCCGTTCGTGGGATCCACTGTAACGAATACGTTAATCATAGTGGACGACATGAATCGGTTTTACGTCACTTACGTTTCCTGAAACGAGATTGAGATTGAGATAGAGGCTACTGTTAAATTGTATTTTGACGTTGGATAAATGATTACCTCCACGCTCTGCAAATAAATCAAGCATTAATGTTGAATGAACCTGAGATGGACAGCTACAATGGCCTTTGTGATTATACTTTTATGCACACATATAAAAAGATGTTGCCAGCCTAATTACTATATTTGTAACATATCAAACTATGTAGTTAATTCAGTATGAGACTCAAAACCCACCTCTTCAGACTCCACTACCACTGAATTCTGTACATCTACCCAATTGTCATCACCACTGCTTCCTTGCTCAATACCTCTTGGATATGTATCCCTGCTTACTCCTCATAAAAAGAAAAAAAAATTACTAACCTTTTCCTTCCCAGTGTTACAGGTATGTTATGCAGCTGCCTACACCAATGTCTATCGCTGTACATTTACATTTAAAGCATTTAGCAGGCGCTCTTATCCAGAGCGACTTACACAGTGCAACGGCAGCGCTCCACCTGGGAATCGAACCTGCAACCTTTGCATTACAAGCCCAGCTCCCTAACCATTATGCTAACACTGCTGCTGTATTACTGCACTGATCTCTTGTGCGAACTATGATTGTTCCTACCATGTATTAATGCACATCTTGTAAGTCGCTCTGGATAAGAGCGTCTGCTAAATGCTTAAAATGTAAAAATGTATGAATTAGTTTATACCTGCATTCATCGCATACATCTAAAAGGTCTACATTTGCACTATATGTTGCGTATTGAGAGGAGATCAGTGTGTGTTGGTGATCAGATCTCCCTGTCCCCTTAATCCTGGTAATTCTGGTACAGTTCAGGTGTCATGCACACTGACCTACAACTAATGCACTCTAAGACCCGTAGCTCAGTTGGTAGAGCATGGTAGTGGCAATGCCAAGGTTGTGGGTTCGATCCCACAGGACTACATGTACGTTGTTCGTACTGTGTATCTGATGTGTAGTGAGTTTGTACTGGCGCACTATGGCTGCCGTCGCATTCACCCAGGTGGGTGCTGCACATTGGTGCTGGTTGAGGTGAGGTGGCCCCTATTGTTGTAAAGCGCTTTGGGTTCCTTGAAAAGGAACTATATAAATACAATGTTCAATTAAATTCAAGACTGTTACTTTGAGATGGAAATACACAGCAGCCATATTTAACGTTTACTTTCACCTAGCACCCATTGTGTTGATAAAATATAAAATGTTTTCTTTAACCAACATCAGTTAATCAAAATCAGTAAACCAGCAGCATCAATTTCGTGAATAAGTAGCAACAGAAAAACAGTTTTAGGTTTTACCCCTGGGTCTCAAACCATAATATATGCCATTTAGCAGACACTTTTATCCAAAGCGACTTACAGGAGTGAATGCATACATTTTTTTGTATATATGGTCCCAATTGGAATCCAACCCACAACCTAAGCATTGTCAGCACCATGCTCTACCTACTGAGCCACACAAAACCACGCTCTACCTACTGAGCCACACAGGACCACACTCTACCTACTGAGCCACACAAAACCACGCTTTACTTACTGAGCCACACAGAACCATGCTCTACCTACTGAGACACACAGGACCACACTCTACCTACTGAGCCACACAGAACCACGCTTTACCTACTGAGCCACACAGAACCATGCTCTACCTACTGAGACACACAGGACCACACTCTACCTACTGAGCCACACAGAACCACGCTTTACCTACTGAGCCACACAGAACCATGCTCTACCTACTGAGACACACAGAACCACACTCTACCTACTGAGCCACACAGAACCATGCTCTACCTACTGAGCCACACAGAACCACGCTCTACCTACTGAGCCACACAGAACCATGCTCTACCTACTGAGACACAGAACCATGCTCTACCTACTGAGCCACACAGAACCACACTCTACCTACTGAGCCACACAGAACCACGCTCTACCTACTGAGCCACACAGAACCACGCTCTACCTACTGAGCCACACAGAACCACGCTCTACCTACTGAGCCACACAGAACCACACTCTACCTACTGAGTCACACAGAACCATGCTCTACCTACTGAGACACACAGGACCACACTACCTACTGAGCCACACAGAACCACGCTTTACCTACTGAGCCACACAGAACCATGCTCTACCTACTGAGACACACAGGACCACACTCTACCTACTGAGCCACACAGAACCACGCTTTACCTACTGAGCCACACAGAACCATGCTCTACCTACTGAGACACACAGAACCACACTCTACCTACTGAGCCACACAGAACCATGCTCTACCTACTGAGCCACACAGAACCACGCTCTACCTACTGAGCCACACAGAACCATGCTCTACCTACTGAGACACAGAACCATGCTCTACCTACTGAGCCACACAGAACCACACTCTACCTACTGAGCCACACAGAACCACGCTCTACCTACTGAGCCACACAGAACCACACTCTACCTACTGAGTCACACAGAACCACACAGAACCACAAAACAATAATTCCATTGTTCTTTATCTTGTATCTGTATAGTCCAAACATCAAGACCTGTAGCACTAAAAAATGAATACCCCTTCAACCACCCCACAGCTGCTCCTGTGTTTCAGTGTAGTGCAGGTGAATCCTGCAGGTGTGGCTTGAGTTGCTACAGGGCAGGTTATGATGACCAATATACAAGGCCATGTGCTTCAATATCACCAAAACCAAAGGTGAAAAAGACCCAATTTTTTACTTCAAAATGTTTAAGTACAAGTTAGGGTGGCAGGTTTGCCATCGGCCAGGTTATGGGCTGGCGGGGTATGTACCACATACCTGTACAGCACCAAGAGCGTGACACTTAGCAGGGTTTCCTACAGACATGACTACAGAACTACTTGCAGGGGCAATTCTAGGATTTGACCTTGAGGGGGGCTCAGCCCCCAATGAGAATGTGAGATGTACACATGCAAAGCACAAGCCTAAAATTGTAATTAATTTACTGTTACATTCCCCAAAACAAAAACACCACAATGGTGGTCGCTCTCACAATTGAAATAGGCCTACTCACTCTCTATCTCTATCTGTGGTATTTTTAAAACTAGATATTAAGTAAAAATGTTTTTTAGAAAATAATGACTAAACATTTTCATATGCTGTTGGGATACTGCGCAGCGGCAGCTTGGTTTTAAATCAGGTCTTACCTTATAATAACGGAGATAACGTTATGTAACGGAGTATAACGTAGACGGTCACAAAGCTCCGCTACCTTCGGTGGCGTTTCGTTGTTTTTTTCTTGTTGCAGGCTAATTCGCTAATTAGTTTTTGAGACATTTTGAATAAAAATGCAAAAACACAACAGCACGGTTACTTCCTCTTAGCTAACTCGCTTGCTTGCGTTGCTAGCTGCGTCGATACAGATTTGTTTTGTTCGCGCGCCTATCAGGTGATTAGTTTTTTTTACACCTCAGTTCAGCACCTTGCGCAGTTTCACGCAAATTATCACACACTCATTTTTTGTCTTTATTATAAATATGATACTTATAACTTTACTACTATATAAGAAAACATTTAATGACAGCGGGTGCTGCAGCAATGCCACTTCCCGCGAACGTACGAGTTCTGGTTTTTGTTCCAACTGAACCCCCAACTACGTCACTGGATTCATTATTAGGCTTAATAAACGCAGGTGACCATGTGCTGGAGGCACTCACCATTCAGAGTAGCTCAAGACTCTAATAACGGATCAAACTGCGTAGTCCAGCCCGGATGGAACTAAAACCAGAAGCGGCTCCTGCACTCTAGGATCAGGACTGGCCTACCCCTGGACATAGACCAAGGGTCTCCATGCTGTAGCTAATCGTTAGCACTTACATGCGTTTCTCCCATAATAATCATTGTTAAAATTGTTATATGACATTGTTATATAATTATTTTTTTTAAACATACCAGATTAACGCCTCGACTTCTTTACACAAGGAGTCGACCAATTGCTTTTGCAGAGTCTCCATCTTGTCCTTGTGAGACCCTCCCTGTGTGTAAAGCACTTGTTGATGCACAACCCCACTGTCTCTCCCAGGTGGTAGAGCGTGGTTCTGTGTGTCTCAGTAGGTAGAGCGTGGTTCTGTGTGGCTCAGTAGGTAGAGCGTGGTTCTGTGTGGCTCAGTAGGTAGAGCGTGGTTCTGTGTGGCTCAGTAGGTAGAGCGTGGTTCTGTGTGGCTCAGTAGGTAGGGCGTGGTTCTGTGTGTCTCAGTAGGTAGAGCGTGGTTCTGTGTGTCTCAGTAGGTAGAGCGTGGTTCTGTGTGGCTCAGTAGGTAGAGCGTGGTTCTGTGTGTCTCAGTAGGTAGAGCGTGGTTCTGTGTGGCTCAGTAGGTAGAGCGTGGTTCTGTGTGGCTCAGTAGGTAGAGCGTGGTTCTGTGTGTCTCAGTAGGTAGAGCGTGGTTCTGTGTGTCTCAGTAGGTAGAGCGTGGTTCTGTGTGTCTCAGTAGGTAGAGCGTGGTTCTGTGTGTCTCAGTAGGTAGAGCGTGGTTCTGTGTGGCTCAGTAGGTAGAGCGTGGTTCTGTGTGTCTCAGTAGGTAGAGTGTGGTTCTGTGTGTCTCAGTAGGTAGAGTGTGGTTCTGTATGGCTCAGTAGGTAGAGCGTGGTTCTGTGTGGCTCAGTAGGTAGAGCGTGGTTCTGTGTGGCTCAGTAGGTAGAACGTGGTTCTGTGTGGCTCAGTAGGTAGAGCGTGGTTCTGTGTGGCTCAGTAGGTAGAGCGTGGTTCTGTGTGGCTCAGTAGGTAGAGCGTGGTTCTGTGTGGCTCAGTAGGTAGAGCGTGGTTCTGTATGGTTCAGTAGGTAGAGCGTGGTTCTGTGTGGCTCAGTAGGTAGAGCGTGGTTCTGTGTGTCTCAGTAGGTAGAGCGTGGTTCTGTGTGGCTCAGTAGGTAGAGCGTTCTGTGTGGCTCAGTAGGTAGAGCGTGGTTCTGTGTGGCTCAGTAGGTAGAGCGTGGTTCTGTGTGTCTCAGTAGGTAGAGCGTGGTTCTGTGTGGCTCAGTAGGTAGAGCGTGGTTCTGTGTGTCTCAGTAGGTAGAGCGTGGTTCTGTGTGTCTCAGTAGGTAGAGCGTGGTTCTGTGTGGCTCAGTAGGTAGAGCGTGGTTCTGTGTGGCTCAGTAGGTAGAGCGTGGTTCTGTGTGTCTCAGTAGGTAGAGGGTGACAACGCTTTGGTTGTGGGTTCAATTCCCATTGGGGCCACATATACTGAAATATGTATGCGTTCACTACTGTAAGTCACTTCGGATAAAAGCGTCTGCTAAATGGCATATATTATTATGTTACAATTATTACACTCATGCCCTGTGGATGGGGGGCATTGTCATCCTGGAAGAGACCACTCCCATCAGGACAGAAATGCTTCACCATAGGATGCCCTCTACAGGACCGAAACCATGACAGGGAAATGCACCCCACACAATAACAGAGCCGGCAAAACCCTTCATTCACTCAAGTGTTTCAGTTTCCATTTCCTGTAGGATTTACAAACTGAGAAATGTGTGAAACCAGAGGTGCTACTTCATGACACATATCGTGAGACTAGTTTGTAAGGTGGTGTGCACTCACACATGCAGCGATCGTAGCCTTCGTCGCTGCCGGTCACAGGGCTACGGCAGCGAACTATGAGGGAGGGATTGACCTGAAAAATAGCGGGTGTTGTTGGCTACCAAATTGGGAGAAAAATGGGAGAAAATCAGAAACAAAATTTTTAATTCAAAAAAGAAAAGAAATAAGTCAATGCCCTGTGAGTTTCACAGAATGGCAGGAACGAGGAAACCTCCAGCCTATGTTCATTCATCTCTCCCCACCCCCTCTCCCCTGAGCCGGTACAGGTCTTCTGCCTCCCCTCACTTCTCTTTTGACTCTCATTTCCCACTGTGCTGCAAATAATTGAGATGCAACACATTATGATGATCTATCAGGCTAACTAAGCACCAGGGTAAATATTTTACTAGCTGTGTTTGTTCTCTGGTGCAGTTTCTCTCTCTTTTGTGATCTCTGTGATCATTAGAGTAACACGTCCACTAATTGTGATGTCATCAGTGGGCGCCCTGGGGGAGTGTTCCGTCTGTTTACTTGAGTCAGTAATACTCTAGTTCCCCTGGTTCCTTAAAATTTGTTTCAGATTTTTTTCCCCGTTTTTTCTCCCAATTTAGTAGCCAATCCAACCCTCTATTTATCTCGATTCGCCCTCCCCTCACGAGCCCGCCGCCCATCCAGTTTGAGTTAGGGCTCCCATCCAGAGTCGGGCTGATGCAGTCAGGTTTCGAACCGCGACCGTAATAGGCAGCTCACACTCGCAAAGCGCCAGCAATGCAGGTGCGTTAGACCACTATGCTATCCGAGGCCCCCTAGCCCCCTGGTTCCTAAAAGGGGAAATATCCTGCACACAGGATTACTGGTGGATGTGCGCATTGCATGCCCTGATAATACTATTCGAGTTCCTACCACTAAGGCGCAGACTCTGGTTTCTGGCCCAGCGTGGAGCACGATGATGTATTTATTTGCCAGGTCATTATTCCCTTCGCTGGAAGCCACTTGGCAGCTGGTAAAGAAGCAGAGGCTCACCTTTGCATGTAATTATTGATTAAATCTTTAATGGAATCTCCTCACACAGCCAATACAGCCTCTATACCAGGAAGCTCTGCTTAATTACAAATCGACTTTCCTTCCCCCCCCTAACCGTACCTCCACTCGCAGTCTGAGTAGTTATGGAGCCGGCGCGTGGATTTCAGGTCGCCGCCATTCCCTCGCTGACAGACGCGCTGTTTCACATCTCAGGGGGCGATCGGATTGATCAACTACTCCCGCGGCGTTCACTCTCACCACAAGAGAAGGGTCCCGTCACCCGGAACGCGTCTCTGCGTCAGAGCGCCGTTAGACGTGGGCCCCAATTGTCAAACGACGGCGCTGAATTATTTCTCTTTTCTCTTGTGTTTTCTGATTCATTCAACAGATCGATGAACTCCCGGAAGGAGCCGTCAAGCCACCTGCAAACAAATATCCCATCTTCTTCTTTGGCACTCACGAAACGTAGGGGCGCATGCACTTCTCCGTTTATTGTGGGGGTTTTTTAAACGTTATAAGACGTTAAGGGAGAAAAATGACCTCATCTGTGGTCCTCCAAATAATTTTGACTGAGGCCCAAATTCAATCTAACCACAGTGCATTTATGGTGCATTTGAGTAGCAGGTTTAAGAGAGCATTGCACAGTTTTTATTGTCGATTTAATAGACCGCTGAACTGTGTAAGCATCGGGAGGCAGGTGAGGTCAGGTTTCTCTTGAAGGCGCAGAGACCGGGGCTGAGTGGGGACAACGTTGGGGCCGACGTGCTTTATGATTCACCATCTTTTACCACGTTTTTCAGTACATTACACAAATGTGTGACAGTATAGCGCCTTGCATCTCTGGACCAACTCCATGCTCTGTTTTCTATATTATTCCAGTTATCAATAGTGACATAACATTTCGATAAATCACAAATTAGTGCCCAGAAAATGTCATCTTTATCGTTTGATATGAATTGGACCAGCAGTGTGATTCAAATTCTATACCCCAAAAGATTATTTGTCCATCACATGAAAAACTTTCACCAACCATAGACTACAGAAGTTGTGTTCAATTTGATACAATATTACATTGTGTTTTTTATGTAATATTACATATTACATAAACTCAAATTACAGTGGAATTGTGTTACCAATTGTAATTGTTAACAGTATGTGAAATCTGAGTAGGTGGATATGAAGCTCAAGGCAGGTTTGATAACAGTAGAATAGAGGCACAGTTGTGGTGAGGGACTCCCCTTGTGGTCTGGCTCCGTATTCATACAGAATCTCAGGGTAGGAATGCTGATCTAGGATCAGTTTCAAGCCTCAATATGACTGTCGTACAGTAGCGCTGTTTTAGCTTTGCCTCTTTGTCCCGCTCCCAAATTCAGTGCATTTTTGGGCCCCAAGGACCTCCTTCCATACAAGGAGTACAAAGACAAGTTTGGCAAGTCGAACAAGAGGAAAGGCTTCAACGAGGGGCTGTGGGAGATCGAGAACAACCCCGGGGTTAAGTTCACTGGCTATCAGGTGAGCGCCTTTCCTCCTGCGACTCCTCACTTTCTCTCCGTGTTTTTGAGAGCGTTATGAAGGAAGTTAACGATTGAATGAGCTAATTAGTTAAAGGAGTTTAGGGATTCAGCTCTTCAGGTTAGCTTTTTTGGGGGGGGCAAATTCTGAACTCAAGCATTTATGCCTGTTTTTTTAACACGAGTCATATTTGATATAGATTTGATTTTGTTTCAGATTTTTTCCCATTTTCTCCCAAATTAGTAGCCAATTACACCCTCTCTTTTCATGTCAAACCCCCCCTCGTATTGTGAGCTCGCTGCAGCCTCCTCTGAGCCGGCACTCGCCGAGCCACCGACTGTAACTTCTGTACACACAGCCACTCCTATATGCAGCGAACTCATGTCGGCTTCCCTCCCCCCTCCCTGGGGCGGACAGCCAAATGCCGCCCCCTAGTGGCACTCCCGGCCAGAGCCGATACTGGCGGGGCTGCTGGAATCGAACCCCGGTTGCAGTGGCCAGCCAGCGCCGAACGTTGTAACCGCTAGGCCACCCGGGAGGCCCCTCTTTTTTAGTATTTTCTGTGATGAAGGAAAATGGCCAGCTCTTTCGCAAATACATCTTAGTGCTCTGCTACTATACTTTCCATGACATTTCCATGACTTTCCATGACAGAATACTTTTTCAATGACTTTCAAGCACAGGCCGCCCCAAAAAACAAAGCCACATTGACACAGAGGCAGATGTGTAAACCCTCGTGCTGGTTCTGAAGGTCTAAAGGTGTGCTTGTGTGCAGGTCTGAAGGTGTGCGCAGGTGTGGTTGTGTGCGCAGGTGTGAAGGTGTGCTTGTGTGTGCTTGTGTGTGCAGGTGTGTGCAGGTGTGCGCAGGTGTGTGTATGTCTGAAGGTGCGTGTGTAGGTCTGAGGTATGCGCAGGTGTGGTTGTGTGCGCAGGTCTGAATGTGTGCGCAGTTGTGTGTACGTCTGAATGTGTGCTTGTGTGCGCAGGTGTGTGTATGTCTGAAGGTGTGTGATGGTGTGGTTGTGTGCGCAGGTGTGTGTATGTCTGAATGTGTGTGTAGGTGTGAAGGTGTGCCCCCCTTGTGTGCCCCCCCCCCAGGCCGTCCAGCAGCGACGCTCCTCGGAGACGGAGGGGGAGGGGGAGGGGAAGGGGGCAACACCGCGGACGGCAGCAGCGAGGGAGAGGAGGAGCCTGACTCCATAGAGGACGAGGGCAAGGCGAAGCAGAAGGGGGACAAGGCCGGATCCAAGCGGAAAAAGACCGCCTCCCTCAAGGTACGCGTGTGGACACTAACAAAGTACATTTACTTAAACTTATTACCATACTTAAGTACATTTACTTTACCCTCACTTATTACTAGGGCTGTAACGGTACTTGTATTCGCACCAAACCGTTCGGTACAGGACTTTCGGTTCGGTATGCGCTGTGAACTGAACAAATGCAATCTTGCGCACGTACAGAACTTTTTTTGTGTGCGGTTGCAGCAGTATTGATGGTTAATTAGCCTCTGTTTACAAAGCCCATAATAAATAAAAAGCAAGTTTATCTTTGGCATTTATTTTTTCGCTGTACCGAAAACGTAGAACCGTGACTTCAAAACTGAGGTACGTACCGAACCGTGATTTTTGTGTACCGTTACACCCCTAGTGATTGCTGTACTTAAGTACATTTTTCAAGGATCCGTGCGTACTTAAGCATTTCCATTTCTACTTTTATTTTCACTTTCAGTCCCCTGTACACTATAATATTATACCTGTACAGCACTACATTACCATTATACTTGTAAACTATATTATTATACCTGTACAACAGTACAGTATCATTATGCCTGTAAATAACTACTGTATCATATTACCAGTAGTGGACACTAACAAAGTAAATTTACTTTAATTTGACTTATTACTGTACTTAAGTACATTTTTCAAGTATCTGTGCTCACTTAAGTATTTCCATTTTTACCTTTACTTTTGCTTTCACTTCCCATACATTTAAAAGGAAAATGGGGTTAAATGTAGGACTTTTAACTTTTACTGGAGTAATATTTTATCAAGATATCTATACTTTTACTCAAGTAAAGGGTTTGTGTATACTACCGGTCAAAAGTTTTAGAACACCCCCATTTTCCAGTTTTTACTGAAATTTAAGCAGTTCAAGTCCAGTGAATAACCTGAAATGGTACAAAGGTAAGCGGTAAACTGCCAGAGGTTTAAAAAATAAAAATAAATAAAAAGTTTAGGTTACCAAAAATTGAAAAATAATGTAAATTTTTTGGCAATGAGTAGTTTCCTACACCATCAAAAGGCACTTGGAAACTGGAGGAAACTCTGACAGGAAGAGGTCTGGCAGACCCAAAGCCACAACAAAATCAAAAGACAAGTTTCTGAGAGTCAACGTGATAGGCGGCTCACAGGACAACAGCTTCAAGCACAGCTTAACACTGGTTGAAGTAAGGAAGTCTGTTTCAACTGTGAAGAGAAGACTTCGAGCTGCAGGTTTGACAGGTCGAATGGCAGTAAGAAAGCCATTGCTAAGATGGTCAAATAAGAAAAAGAGGCTTGCCTGGGCCATGAAGCACTGCCAGTGGACTACTGAAGACTGGAAGAAGGTATTATGGACCGATTAATCAAAATTAGAAATCTTGACATTTTGAAAGGTTTTTGTACGCCGTCGAGTAGGCGAAAAGAGGTCTGTGATCTCTGTGCTGTTAGACAGGTGGGGGTGGGGGGGGGGCAAAGTGAGGTGTTGGGGACAGTGCAATCCAACCAGGCTGATGTTCCCTCTGCTGGGGGGGATATGGAGGGGGGGTGGAGGGCTTTGAAGATATAGGGGGGCACAGAGATATGGGGGGGGGGGACTCGAACCCCAGCTGCTAAGCCCCACTGGAATAGTGTGGGCTTGTTATATAGTGTCACTAGAGTCACTCATTTAACCTTAGGTGGCAGTGTCGTGTAATGGTTAGGGAGCTGGGCTTGTAACTGAAAGGTTGTAGGTTCGATTCCCTGGTGAGGCACTGCCGTTGTACCCTTGAGCTAAAGGTACCTAACCTGAATTGCTTCAGTGAAATATCCAGCTGTATAAATGGATTGTATGTAAAGAAATGTAAAAGTGTAAGTCGCTCTGGATAAGAGTGTCTGCTAAATGCCTGTAATGTAATGAATGAATCAGAAGTGCAATTCTGCCACTCAGGTGTTTATTGGCTTGAATTGAGCTTTACCACTTACCCCCCCCGTCCTGAAAATCTGCCTTTTTCCAAGTGTCCCTTTATTTGAAGAGCTGGGTTTGTTAAACAAGGGAATAGCAGTGATAATCCAACCATTTTCTTTCCATGTATTTCTGCTCATGATTTGAGTCAAAATACAATATGCCATTAAATGAGTAAATGGAATCATTGTTAGGCTCCATCTGTAAATGACTAGTTTTTTTCCCCCACGGTTTTATCTACAGCCAGTTCAGAAAGCTTTGCTTCCCCTTTTGGCAAACGGGTAAAACGCCCAGGGAGGAAAAACTATCAGGCCTGCAGAAAGTCTGAACGTTTAGGCCAGGTAGACGATATTCGCCCAAACAACGAATGTTCTCTCCCCTCTTCAAAAAAGAACAAAAAAAAAAGAACAAAAAATTAAGAGCCTTCTACAGTACTCTTCTGAACATCACTTAGCAACCACTGTTGCTTGGCAACTGGAGAAAACTCACATGCGCTCACGTTTTCCGGGGGAATGGTGTGTCAGAAGATCTGGTTTTCTAAAGCAGTGTGCTTAATGCCAGGTTACAGTGCAAGTCCTTTTGCATTTCCATAGCCTATCTATCGCAAACGGTGTGGTCATTTCCACTTTGATGGGGTCGATGTGCCTCTCTCTCCGTTTTGGGTGAGATGTGTCTTACGCAGAACTGCGTCAAGCCACCCCCCCTTTATGGATTCATAGTTGAGATGGCTCTCTGATTCTACACGCCATGTGACACTGTACGTACAGTATATTTTATTATGTTATAGAGGTGCTGCTGGCGCACCTACTCGTGTGAATATGATGCTAATTCTGAGGTACAAGTCGTCATCGGAGATGACGTCCCATCCCGGCTTTGATCGGTGTGCAATGTTGCTAACGGTCACCGTGCTGGTGCTCAACAGAGATGCTCGCCCTGGCCAATCGCAATGCCGTTCCGCCATCTTTAAGAGCGCCGATCTTAAGCGTGCGTTGCGTTCTGGCTTACCACGTGGCTAGAGCAGGGGTGGGCAAAGAGGGCCGTATTCCATTTCTGGATTTCATGCCAACTTCTGCTCTTAATTATTTAATTAGTCTAATCATTTACGTGATCTGACATTTTAGCAACATTTCTTGATAAGCCCATGAATGACAGCTGAAGACTGTTCTTGTGTTCCCATATGAAACATGTTACTGTGGTCTAATCTACAAGTGAACCAGCATTGGCCTATCTAACTAATTAGCTAATTGAGCCAGGGTAATTGGTAGAAACAAAAACCTGCATACACACCGGCCCCCCAGGACCGGAATTGCCAACCCCTGGGGTAGAGGTACTGCTCCCCCTTACCTCCAGACACTCATCACACCCTAAACCCCAGCCAGACCCCTCCGCTCTGCCTCCTCTGGCAAACTGACTGTCCCGTCCCTCCAGGCGCCCGGCAGCTGCTCCTCACGGTCTCGCCTCTTCTCTGTCCTGACCCCTCGGTGGTGGAACGACCTTCCGCACTTGGAATCACTGGCCATCTTCCGCAAGAGACTGAAAACCCTCTTCAGACTCCACCGACACTGACTCCGTACATTTTACTAATTGTCATCACCACTGCTTACATGTTTAATAAATGTAAAATGTAAAATGTAATACTGCTTTTCATAATATGTATCCTTGTTTAAAACTTTCAAAAAAAAAAAATAATAATAATAATCTACTAACCTTTTCTTTCCTGGTGTTACAGGTATGGTGTGCAGTGTATTACTGCACTGATCTCTTGTGCAATCTATGATATCGCTCTGGATAAGAGCGTCTGCTAAATGCCTAAAATGTCAAATGTAAATGTAGGCCTAATGTCAGGCACCTTTGAATGTAAATATTGGTAGAGCGGATTTAATCTTCATACAAAAAAGATGCCGGTTTTCTCCTCGCCTGGCACCTTACCTTAAGGCAGGGGTGCCCAAGTTCAGTCCTGGAGATCTACTGGGTGTGCAGGCTTTTGTTCCAGCCCTTCACTGACACACCTGATTTGAGCATTCATTGCCTTGACGAGGAGTTGATTAGTGGAATCAGGTGTGTTAGTGAAGTGATTAATCAGGTGTGTTAGTGAAGTGATTAATGGAATCAGGTGTGTTAGTGAAGTGATTAATGGAATCAGGTGTGTTAGTGAAGTGATTAAAGGAATCAGGTGTGTTAGTGAAGTGGTTAATGGAATCAGGTGTGTTAGTGAAGTGATTAATGGAATCAGGTGTGTTAGTGAAGGGCTGAAACAAAAGCCTGCACACCCAGTAGATCTCCAGGACCGAACTTGGGCACCCCTGCCTTAAAGGGTCAGACTGCGTTAATAAACCTTCGATGGAAAGGTGTTTAAAAATGTCTGTCTCTCCCAGAAGTCGTCCAAGCTGTCCAGGAAGTCCTCCGGTGAGGAGGAGGAGGAGCTGGACAAGGACGGCGAGGAGGACAACCACAAGAGCTCGGAGGCGGGAGGTCCCGACAACGATGTGCGCAACGCCTCCGAAGGCCGGAACGCCGCGCAAGGGGTAAACTCGAAACACGTTTAACTCACGCTCCGCGCCACTCTCACCGCCATTCTGCCTCCCGTCTGACACTCACACCCAACCGAGAACAGAGTTGCGTCGGCGCCGCATAAAATGTATGATTGGCTCAAATTCATTCATTGTTTGTTCAAATTAAAAGCTATGGAATGGAAAAATTGTGTTAAACACTATTGTGTCCGGTTTTAAGCCTCCCCTCCCCTCCCCCCACCCTCAGAAATTACTTGATGAAGGTAAATTTTGGGAGGAAAAAAAAAAAAAGTACATATTTTCAATCCACATGAAATGGATTAAAATATATTTGGTCAATTCCTTTCGTTTCAAGGCATTGCTACAGGACAGAAAAGTTGTTTACTTAAAACTGCACACAGGAAAACACTGAAGGGGTTTTTAATGAGCTTTTGTGGGACTGCGTCGCACACTCAGCTGCCTGAGCGCACACTGTGCTAGAGCAAACTCTCAGGCCACTGAAGACACAGATCTCTCGATCTTTAAATAGGGAAATTGCCTGTTTAGTGATGCCTATAGTCACTGGTGCAATCGAAGCCATTATCTGCTTCCTGTATTGACACAGGATAATGATAATAAACGAAAGTCGTTATAGGAGAGATGTTATATGGGATAATGAAATCAGTTATCTCCTTCCTGTGTCTTTGCACAATGCGACGCATCTGATCGCATACCAACAGTTTAGCTTGGCAGGAGGCAGACTAAGGAATGAAATCAGAACAGTGGAATGTCACATCGTAAATGTAATAACATCGTAAATGCCAAAATTTACCACAAGGGGGCAGTACATGCTATTGTTGAAGCGATCTCAAAACAGGAACTGAAATGTAACCATCTGCTACAGGAAATGTTTAAAGGGTTAAGTACGAAATTTCAGCAAAAAATGTTCTTCGTCTGTTTAGAAAACACTATACATGTAGATACGCCATAATGTCATTTTTTTTCAGTCTGTTAGCGAAGCCTCGCTCGATTCTTGTTGTTAATATTTGTCTATTTTTCCACATTCTCTTCCAGACCCAATTACTCAGAGAAGAACACTAAGTGTTGAGGATGCCCCTTTAGGGAGCTCGTTTATTTGTGGCTGTCAAAGTGTTATTGGAATTGTGACTCATTAATATTCCCATCGTCTATTACAAACTGGGCGTCTTGCCTGTACCTCCTTATTATAAACGATCGCCATTCTTTTTCTACTGCCATGACACGATACACACCTTTTGTTGAACCGTGGGGTCAGTGCATTCAATCAGCTCGTGATAAAGAAAAAGGGTTTTAAAAAATCACTAATATATTTAAAGGCAGTTATGTATTACTCTGTCCTAACGTGTTTTTTTTTCTTCAGATAAAAAAAAAAGTTAATAATTAAAATAATCATCACAACCTTGAAATAGTTGTAGGGTTTTTTAGCTTATTGCTTCGGTCTTGGACTGACTCATCGACGACACAGCTAGTGAATTTCTTTTTCTTTTTTAAGTTTGCATATATCCTCTAGAGCTCATTGTAGAATATTGTCACTGCAAACCGCATATTTATACAAGTTAAACACAACAAGTTCTCCTATACTTGTTCTCCTATAGCCACCTTTATATAATCCGAAAAGAAAACAGAATGGAGAAAAAAGTAGAATAAACGTAATGAAGTATTATACACAAACCGAGTTAAACTTTGTTATAGCTATACGTTTAATTTCGCTCTAGACTATAGGACCACGGGTGTCTGAACCCTACTGAAATGACATTGAAACATTAGCTCTCCGTGTCTGTGGACTGGGCTACGCTCTTAAAGCGTTTTTAAGTGAAGTGCATGACCAACGGCCTGGAGGTGATCTCAGTTATCAGGTGACCGTATTCCCACTGCACCGCTTCCAACAATACAAAAAAACTCGATACGAGTTCTCGAAACACAATCGACGTTCGCGAAAAGCACCTTCCCCTGATAACGCTTCGTCTTCGTTCCGTTATCAGAATGCACTTTTTTTTTTAGAAAAAGAGAAAACACATTCATTCTTCCAAACGTAGAGCATTCCATTAACGTTACATTATTTTTTTTGCTTTGCTATTTTTTTTTTTTTAATCACACAAAGAAATATATTCTATTTTTTATTTTAACGCTGGTGACAAGGCTGCGTGGAAATGGACGCTGATTTTCTCTGAGTTTTGATTACATTTTGATCTTTGTCATGCTTGTGGTTGGAACACGTTTTACATTCTCAAGGTTTGTAGTTAAAATGTAAAATGTTTTTGCTGTTTATGGGAAAGACTTTTACAGAATAAAATCATTGGAATGCAATGTGTGTTTTGTGTGACTTACTAAAATTCTCCCTCAATTATTCGTGAGAGCATTTCAAGCACCACTAGGGTTGCCAACTTTCTGTCATCCAAATACGGGACAGAAGGTGGAGCACACTGGGCGAAAGCGGTTAAGGTGTTGTATGGATGTAAATCAACACATACTGTATACTGTCACGGCAACTGCTGAAGCAACACTCAGGAAGGTTTGCTTTTCCATGATCGCGCTACCAGCTTTACTACAACAAAGCTCATAGACGCAGGGCACAACCAGGAACCTCACAGGGGTCACTTCTTAGACGTACAAACACAGTCACGATAACAACACTAATCCACTCAATGACACAAGGGGTGATGAGGAACTGGCACTCAAGGAATCATGGGAGACTGAACACATAACAACAACAATGGCAGCCCCCAAGCTTACTTAGCATACGATGTGGCTAAGCTAACATTCATTACTACCTAACTTATTTACACCGTTACAATAAGATGGGATTCTATTTTGATGTCTGGCTGGTATTTTGTTATCCATTACAAGGAACGTCCGGTGCGGGATGAGCCAAATTTGGCCCAAAAACGGGACGTCCCGGCTAATACGGGACAGTTGGCACCCCTACTGACACCACACTAAAGGAACTGAGTGCAGTACTATCGGGGAGTTTCATTTTGAGATTTACAGGGAGGAATGAAAAGCTTGAACCGATGTGAGAGAGATATCTGACTTTAATCATGTCTCTTACAGATTCAAAAGTAATACTTTACAGAACACTGAGAATATTTATTAAGGCCTCTACTTGAGACTGCTCCTGAACAGCGTTGTAGCAAACATAGTGTAGCCACTATTGTAACTGAGCAAAGTAAATGAGCTCCAGATCCCCACATACTGGTGGCGCTTTTCCCACAAAGTCCACATTCCCAAGAGTAAACCATGGAAAGCCGAGTAGAAAAGTTCCCACTCAAATCAAATTCACATTTTCCATGACTCTTAAATTACAAATGTAGGTTTTCAATGACCTCTTTTTTTTTGCGACTGATGCAAAAATGGACTTTACTTTCATAACTTAACACGTTTTGTTGCCAGTGCAAATACACATCTCATTGTGTGTGTGTGTGTGTGTGAGAACAGCCATGGCAGGTGGCAACAATGGTGGCAGGGGAACAGACATTTTGCAGTAACATTATCAGAATAAAGGAAAAATGTATATAACGTTACATGGAATCAGAAATGTCCATGACATAGAGCTTTTTCATCAATTCCCATGACTTTCCATGACAGAATAATTTTCTGTGATTTTCAAGGTTTTTCCATGACATGTGGGAACCCTGGTAGATAGACAAGACATCTACACTAATTCAGTAAGAGCACAAGTCCAATATTTATCAGTGGCAACAATTTTACATTAAAATAAATAATAATAATAATAATAATAATAATAATAATAATAATAAAAAACGTTCCCAGAAGCACTAAGTAAGATATCAAGTTTCCTTTCAGTGAAAAGGAATGTTAAATACTAGGAGAGGATGTAACCAAGTGCTCAGCCCAAAGTGTGCATCTTGAGGATCTGTGATTTAAGAGCTGCAAGGTGGTCCCACCACAGATCGCCTATACTAACCAGATGGTCAGCTCCACATTCTTAACACCAAAACCTTGGTGTCTGCTATGGCTAAATTGCAAAGTGTTCTTATTCGCTCATTTTATTTATATATATATATATATGGAGACTAACTGAAGAGTGGACCAACTTGTTTTTGGTCTACAAAACAAATTTGTATTATAAACCATATGTACGCAAGAAT
This sequence comes from Aldrovandia affinis, assembly GCA_029706075.1. Classification (NCBI taxonomy): domain Eukaryota; kingdom Metazoa; phylum Chordata; class Actinopteri; order Notacanthiformes; family Halosauridae; genus Aldrovandia; species Aldrovandia affinis. Next base: position 1,494,666 of record JAINUG010000091.1, on the reverse strand, counting down.
TGAGTAAACCACCCACTGATCTATATATATATATATATATTAATGAAGAGGCATGGTTGAAGACAGAACATCCTTGGCTAGCATAGCAGGAAACAGCACCAGTAATCTCCTGTCACCGACCAGAAGAACTCAACTAAGGAAGTAGAGAAGGAAAACGCACAAGCTGACCATCTGGATTGTACAGAAGATCTGTGGTGTCCGTTCAGTCCCTCTTGTCCGCTCTGTGCTTCATGAAGAAGGCGGGGCTGTTGACACAGTGGTAGCTGAGGATTTGGGGCACCAGGCCGTACACGGTGTTGACGATCAGAAACAGGGTCTGGCCCGCCTCTGGGACCCTGTAGGTGAAGGGGGTCCGGGTGTGCAGGGAGGCACCGATGTGGGCAAACTGGGCCTGGGGAGAAGCGGAACATTTTACATTTACATTTTTAGGCATTTAGCAGACGCTCTTATCCAGAGCGACTTTACATTTCCTTACATACAATCCATTTATACAACTGGATATTTACTGAAGCAATTCAGGTTAAGTACCTTTAGCTCAAGGGTACAACAGCAGTCCCCTACCTGAGAATTGAACCTTCAACCTCTGAGTTACAAGCCCAGCTCCCTAACCATGACACTACACTGCCAGCTGGAAAAGATGAGAGTCATTCTGAGTATGTCTACAGAAATTCTGTGTGTTTGTAAAGGCCAGCAGCCATGCCACCCTGCTGTAGCTCTCTCATGTCCAACAGGTGAAGCTACGAAACCTGACTGCCCCAGACTGGCCCTGGGCCGGGGGCCTCGATCGGGGGCCTGGCGTTTGGCTGTCTGCCCTCGGGGAAGGGGGGAGGGTCAGCCGGCACGAGCCCGCCAAGGAGCGCGGAGGACTTCCCTGTGGACAGTAATCGGCGAGTTCCGTCTCAGAGGAAACGGTTCATCGCCGACCTCAGGGGAATTAGCTTGCCTCGTAGAGGCGGGAGGCGAGTTCGTGGAGGAGGGTAAATCGAAAGAAGTAGAGGGTATGATTGGCCACTAAATTGGAAGAAAAACGGGGGCAGGGAGAACAGAAACAAATTTAAAAAACAAACAAACAAAAAAACAGCTGAAGCTAAGCAAGGTAGAGCTTGGATAGGAGACCACCTGGGGATACAGGTTTGCTGCTGGAAGTTGGGATTGGAGGCCTGGTAAGGGTCAGTCTTCCCTGCATCACGTAAAACCCAACGTGCCAGCGCAGTGACGGGGGTGCTGTCCTTTGGATAAGACGTTAAACGAAGATCCTGACTCACTGTGGTCACTTAATAATAATATAATATACGCAGATTTAGCAGACGCTTTTATCCAAAGCGACTTACAGTAGTGAATGTACACTACCGGTCAAAAGTTTGAGTATACCTGCTGGAAACTAGGTTTATCTCATAATTGACAATGCTTTACACCGTATACATTTCTGTAAATACTTTAAAATGTGTACTCAAACTTTTGACCGGTAGTGTATACATTCTTCAGTATATGTAGTCCCCAGTGGGAATCAAACCCACAACCTAAGCATTGTCAGCGCCATGCTCTACCTACTGAGCCACACAGAACCACGTTTTACTGTTTAGAGAATATTACGTGTGTGATATTCACTTTCAGCACATCACGTTTGATATAGTAGGCTACATTGATTGTACATTAAATCACAAGGTCTGGAAATCAAAACTAGGAAGTATCTTCCCCAGTGTTACAGGTACAACGATATGCATCTGCCAACAATGATGTCTATTGCTGTGTTACCTACACTGATCACTTTTCGTCAAACCTTTCAAAAGAGTCTTAACTCCAGTCCTTGTCAAATTTCCCCAAAAACTGGCTTTCTACAGTGTATCAAAAATGCATTGTTTTGAACAGGATGAGACATCAAAGAGGGGGGAAATTGCACCTGCGGGAGACGAGAGAGGAACTGAACTGCGGGGGAAATGAAGTTATCACAAATGGTGCCAAAAGGTAATTGTCACCAGGTCTCCCTTGGAAAAGAGATTTTGAATCTCAATGGGACTTCCTGGTAAAATAAAGGCTAAATAAAAATAAATAAATAAATTGTCTTCAACATAGGGTGAGACACATCAGGGGGGTAATTTAATTGAAGTATGTATTCCAACACACACTGATCTGAAATCACACTAATCTCAGGTTATATTAAATCCTTACACCTGGCCACACAATCTACATTTTCCTCCTCTCACCCCTAACCCTGTGGATGACTTTGCATCCTTCTTTCACAAGAAGGTTGATGACATCCGCAACTCCTTCCCCCCCATCTTCTCCCTCACCCATCTCACCACCCAAACCTCTCACCCCTCTGTCCACCTTCTCGCCCCTCCCTGACTCAGACATCCTTCAACCTGTTCACTCCCACCGTCCCACCACCTGCCCTCTCGATCCCATTCCTTCCCCCCTCTTCCAGTCCATTGCTATATACATCCTCCCCTTTGTCTCCAATGTCATCAACTCCTCTCTTTCCTCTGGCTCTGTCCCCCCTTCCCTCAAATGCGCTCATGTCGTCCCCCTCCTCAAAAAACCCTCTCTGGATCCTGCTGTCATTTCAAACTACCAACCTGTCTCTCTCCTCCCATTCCTCTCCAAAACACTAGAGCAGGCTGTCTATAACCAACTGTCTGCTCATCTCTTACAGAACGACCTGCTTGATCCTAACCCAGGGGTCGGCAACCTGCGGCTCCGGCTCTTTCAGCCTTATGTTCCGGCTCCGCGTGGCTTGGGAAAATAAATAATAAGTATTTTTTTGCATTTTTTTGCGTAGCACCCACCCCCCCGTTGACAGAAAATCCGAGGGGCGCAATAATTATTTTCGCGTTGCACCCCCGGTCCGCGAAATAAATGAACTGGTCGCAGCTTTTTTTTCGCTGCGACCGATTCATTTGCACCCCCTGTTGACAGAAAATGGTGCGGCTCCCAGTGTTTTCTTTTCTGTGGAAACCGGGTCCAAATGGCTCTTTGAGTGTTATGGGTTGCCGACCCCTGTCCTAACCAATCTGGGTTCAAAGCAGGCCACTCCACAGAGACTGCTCTCCTTGTGGTCACTGAAGCTCTCCACGTGGCTAAATCCCAATCCCTTAGCTCCGTCCTCCTCCTCCTCGACCTGTCGGCGGCATTCAACACCGTGGACCACCAGATCCTGCTCTCATCTCTCGTCGAGATGGGAATCTCTGGATCGGCATTGACATGGTTTGAGTCCTACCTGGCTGACCGGTCCTACCAGGTGGCCTGGAGAGGATCCCTCTCCTCTCCCCACACCCTCTCCACCGGAGTCCCGCAGGGCTCGGTGCTAGGCCCCGTCCTATTCTCCTTGTACACCAAGTCACTTGGTTCTGTTATTTCTGCTCATGGTTTTTCCTATCACTGTTATGCCGATGACACTCAACTCTTTCTCTCCTTCTCTCCATCTGAGACCCAGGTCCCGGCACAGATCTCTGCATGCCTAGTTGACATATCCGCATGGATGTCCACCCACCACCTGAAGCTGAACCTGGGGAAGACAGAGCTGCTCATCTTCCTAGTGAAGGGCTCCCCGATGATCGATGCTTCAATCACCGTGGAAGGCTCCATAGTGTCTCCGTCCCAGTGTGCCAGGAGTCTCGGAGTGACCCTGGACAACCAGCTGTGCTTCTCGAGCCACATAGCAGCGATCACTCGGACCTGCCGATTCTCCCTCCACAACATCCGGAGGATCCGACCGTTCCTCACCCAAGAGGCCACCCAACTCCTGGTCCAGGCCCTGGTGATCTCACGTCTGGACTACTGCAATTCCTTGCTGGCAGGCCTACCGGCCTGTGCCATCAAGCCACTGCAACTTGTCCAGAACGCTGCCGCTCGTCTGGTGTTCAACCAGCCGAAGTTTACCCACGTCACCCCTCTACTCTCCACTCTGCACTGGCTCCCCATCGCCGCATGCATCAGATTCAAATCACTGGTGCTGGCTTTTCAAGCGGCTAGAGGTACTGCTCCCCCTTACCTCCAGTCACTCATCACTCCTGACACCCCAGCCAGACCCTCCGCTCCGCCTCCTCTGGCAAACTGACTGCCCCATCCCTCCGGGCGCCTGGCAGCCGCTCCTCGCAGTCTTGCCTCTTCTCTGTCCTGACCCCTCGCTGGTGGAACGACCTCCCGCAATCGGTCAGGATCGCGGAATCACTTGCGATCTTCCGCAAGAGACTCAAAACCCACCTTTTCAGACTCCACTACCACTGAACTCTGTCCATCTAACTAATTGTCATCACCACTGTTTACTTGTTCAACACTTTATACCCCTCCTTACTCCATTTATTTAAAAAATAAAATAAAATAAAATAAAATAATTAATAACCATACAGGTATGGTACGCAGATGCCTGCAATGATGTCTATCGCTGTATTACTGCACTGATCTCTTGCGCTAACTATGATCGTTCCTACCATGTATTAATGCACAACTTGTAAGTCGCTCTGGATAAGAGCGTCTGCTAAATGTTTAAAATGTAAAATGAAATGTAAATGGCTGCAGTGTTAGCGTAATGTTTAGGGGATCTGGGCTTGTAACACAAAGGTTGCAGGTTCAATCCCTGGTGGGGCACTGCCGTTGTACCCTTGAGCAAGGTACTTAACCTGGATTGCTTCAGTAAAATATCCAGCTGTATAAATGGATTGTATTT
>JAINUG010000091.1:1460000-1487500 GCA_029706075.1 Aldrovandia affinis | reverse complement strand
CACTCAGCTCTAGACTATAACCTACGATTTCTCTTTGCTGATAATCATTCTTTTTAAAAATTCCTTTCCTAGCCAAAAGAACCACCCTACAAATGAAATGATAAAGACTTTGGGGTGAAGCAGGAAGCCAAGATGACGAGAGTCATCGAGCGCTAAGTACACACCTGCTGTGTAAGGACACTGGAGCGCCACGCTGTGTTTCATTCTGTTCAGCAGATATCGCTCCAAAAAGGAATGAAGAGGGGGCGGTGGATAGCATAGCAGTCTCACGCACAGTATCTTAGCTGGTCCGATACGAGTGTGCGCTGCCTGTCAGGGAAACCCGTCTCTACCAGACCGGCCCTGGTCATCAGCCCCGATCGGGGGGCGAGTTGTCTGCCCCAGGGGGGGGGGGTGCCCTCGGAGAATCTCCAGAACGTGGGTGGGGCGAATTCCGTCTAAAAGGAAGCGGAGTTCGCTGCCCTCGGAGAATTAGCTTGCCTCGTAGAGACGAGCGGTGGACGTGTGTGGGGAGGGCAAATCGAAATAAATAGAGGGTGTAATTGGCCACTAAATTGGGAGAAAAACGGGGAAAAATCTGACACAGGAAAAAATCTATAAAGAATAAAAGAATGAAGGTGCCCAGGACCTGCAGTTACAGCAGCCTGTGGTTCACTATGGTCCTGTGGTTCACTACGGCCCTGTGGTTCACTACGGTCCTGTGGTTCACTACGGTCCTGTGGTTCACTACGGTCCTAAAGCACGTTGGTACTGAGGGTCATTAAACTCAGGACTCCTTGAGCCACGGTCACATCCCTCAACGCCTCATTAAAAACAGACGCGTTCGGGACATTTGTTGTGTTTGAAACGCCCTTCCCAGAATGCCCATCAGCTGCCACTGGAATACCGATGCATACCCGCTCTCTAGAGTTCTCTGTGGAATCTCTGCTGCCAGGCCTCGCCATTTTGCCATCTGCAGCTCCGATGGGCTTTGTTTAAAAATAGCGCACACAATTTTCTACAATCAAACTTTTTTGTACTATTTATTTATTTTTTATTTGTTTCAAGTTTTTTCCCATTTTTCTCCCGATTTGGTAGCCAATTACACCCTCTATTATTCAATTTACCCTCCCCACACGAGTCTGCCGCTCATCTCTACATGGCAAGCGAACTCCGCTTCCTTTGAGACGGAATTCGCCCCCACCCACGTTCTGGAGACTCCCTTACATGCTTCATGGCGGACCCGAGCTGGCTCACCCTCCCCCCTCCCCCTGGGGCGGACAGCCAAACGCAGCCCCCGATCAGGCCGGTCTGATAGAGACGGGTTTCGAACCGTGTCCCTGACAGGCAGCGCACACCGTATTGAACCAGTCAAAATACAGTGCATGAGACCACTACGCTATCCACCGCCCCCTGCAATCTTAACTTTGTAACTCTCCTTTGTGAGTAGCCATCTCTAAAAGATGACTATTCTCTACACCAGCGGTTCTCAACCCCAGTCCCGGAGGGCCACAGAGGTCTGCTGATTTTAGTTTTCACCTTAAAATTAGCGACCAATTTAGGCACAAGAAACCAGGTGAGGTGAGTTCATTATGTAATCAACCGCTTTAATTGATCAATTAAGTGCTGAGTAATGATGAAAATCAGCCACGCCCTGCAGCCCTCCAGGACCAAGGGTCGAGAACCACTGCCCTACGTTCGTTACCTGTCTCAAGGTGTGCTGTGTCCCTCACGTTTTCTCGAGCTGAATTACTCGCAGTGACTGATGTCCGTTTTACACGCTGTCGTCACTCACCTGCGCCACGGCTCCGGAGTGCACCAGCGCCAGGTCAGGCATCCAATCACAGCCGGGCACCAGCAGGCCGTACAGGGTTATGGTGTAGTACGGCACGGAGTAGAGCATGTTCACCAACATCTGCACCAGGAGAGAGGACATGCCAGAGGAGACCACACGACGCCAGAGTGAGTCACACACCTGTACTGCACATCTTCTATTATTATAATAATTAGAGATGCACCGATCGATCGGCCTCTGACCGGAAATGGCCGATTTTCAGCTGATCGGCCTCAATCGGTGACTTGATCCCGATCACTCCACATAGCCGATTCTGTGCGCCGGTTGGCTCCTCGCCCCCCTCTTTTTCACGTGACGTGCGCGCACCCGTGAGCCAATGCAAACAGATCAGATGAGCGCAGCGCTGAAAACGCATCAACATGTCCTTAGTATGGGCGTTTTTCACAGTCAGTGAAGACGACTTAAAGCTTGCAGTTTGTCATACATGTCAATCGAAAATAAGCCGCGGAGGAACAACCTCGAAAACGCTCGGAACGACCAACCTAATCAGACACTTGAAAAGTCATCACCCAGGTACCAAGTCGATGCCCAAATTCTGAAAAATGTAACGGTACTCGTTTTTCTACAGTACCGTAGGTACCGGGTTAATTAACAATTAACTTCGTTGCGCTAGTTCGGTTCCTCTGAACCATTTTCCATTAATAGAACATAGTGGTAGTGCATACACCTGACGTAATAATGCCCTGCTGAAGCACTGAATTGCACTGAAATCATTATGTTCGCTAATGAGTGACGTTATGAAACAGTGCTATTCACTCATACAAATCGAACTTATTAGACCTAATGATAAATTCATCTAACGATTTCTAGCTAAACCACAAATGGTGTATTAACTGTGTTGTGCATGAAGGTGCCAGCTGTGCGTTTCCACTATCAAACAAACTCAGAAACAGCAGCATCGCCTCTTTTCCAATTACTCCTAGTTTGAAACATTTTTATCTAGGCTTTGAAGCTAGTTAAAGTCGTAGTCGTTAGGCTACCTGACTCACGCAAATAACGAAATTCTGCTGAAGAGCGGCTTGTTTTAATGCATTTGACAAGCTCCGCAACTGAAACATCCGCCCTTATATCGCTACAAGTGTTTTCCATTGCACTATATAGAATTGGGATCTACTCTAATCCACCTCTAGCAAACAAATTAGTCTAGCGCATCATAGGTTCGAACTAACCTGTTTTCCATTAGCATTGTCGCAATAACTTTCTGATGCACATCAAGTTGAAGCCATATAATTATTTAATGGAAAAAGGGCTTGTGTCATCTGTCATCAGAATATAACGTTAGTGTTTAAAAAAAAAATTTCCGGACTAATGGTCTGTCACCATGTCAGTAAATTTAAACTACTCTTGTTTCTTTTTATTTATTACTTAAAGGCTACATGCCACTGTTGTTGGATTCTCTTTTATTCATCATTGAATTTAATTTGCACAAAAAAAGAAAAGCTCTGTCCAGTAACCTGGAACACTTTTTTTATTTTGAAATGTGTTTTAGTGAGACCTACCTCATGCTTCTGACCTACCTCAGAATTGTCAATCTTAATTTTCTATTAAAGCAAAGTTACAAAAATGTTGGTGTAAGTTGTCAATTATTGTTTTTAGGAAAAAAATCGAATCGGCCAAAATCGGTATCGGCAGGTCAGACTAATCAAAAATTGGAAATCGGAATCGCCAAGAAAATGCAATCGTGCATCTCTAATAATAATTATTATATATGCCACTTATATACTGAATATATATACTGTATTCCACACACCTGTACTGTACGTCTTATATTATTATCATTATTATTATATATGCCACTTATATACTGAATATATATACTGTATTCCACATACCTGTACTGTATGTCTTCTATAATAATAATAATTTTTATATATGCCACTTATATACTGGGCGGCAGTGTAGTGTAATGGTTAGGGAACTGGGCTTGTAACAGAGGTCATCACCACTTGTAGCAGAGGTTGCTGGTTCGATTCCCAGGTGGGGGCACTGCCGTTGTACCCTTGAGCTAAAGGTACTTAACCTGAAGCTGTATAAATGGATTGTATGTAAAGAAATGTCAATTGCGTAAGTCGCTCTGGATAAGAGCATCTGCTAAATGCCTTACTGAAGCAATTCAGGTTAAGTATCTTTAGCTCAAGGGTACAACGGCAGTGCCCTACCTGGAAATTGAACCTGCAACCTCTAAGTTACAAGCCCAGCTCCCTAACCATTACACTACACTGCCAGCCCAGCCCAATTTCCCTTGAATGGCTTTGGGTGGAATGACCTTCACGTTGTTTTCAGAATACAGGCTCATGCGTGGCCCTGGCTGGGGCTCTCCTACTCTCACCTGGATCTCCTGCTCTCACCTGGATCTCCTGCTCTCACCTGGATCTCCTGCTCTCACCTGGATCTCCTGCTCTCACCTGGATCTCCTGCTCTCACCTGGATCTCCTGCTCTCACCTGGATCTCCTGCTCTCACCTGGATCTCCTGCTCTCACCTGGATCTCCTGCTCTCACCTGGAGCTCCTGCTCTCACCTGGATCTCCTGCTCTCACCTGGATCTCCTGCTCTCACCTGGATCTCCTGCTCTCACCTGGATCTCCTGCTCTCACCTGGAGCTCCTGCTCTCACCTGGATCTCCTGCTCTCACCTGGACCTCCTGCTCTCACCTGGAGCTCCTGCTCCTGCTCTCACCTGGACCTCCTGCTCTCACCTGGATCTCCTGCTCTCACCTGGATCTCCTGCTCTCACCTGGAGCTCCTGCTCTCACCTGGAGCTCCTGCTCTCACCTGGATCTCCTGCTCTCACCTGGATTCTGGGGTAGGCCGAGGGGTCCTTCAGGTACGGCTCGTAGTGCTGCACGTACTCCTGGCACCACTGGGTCCGGCAGTCCAGCGCAACCTGAGACACAAATGTGACGAGCGTTACCCCCCTGCGCTGAAGAACACGCTGAACGCAGCGCTGGCGTCTCACTTCGGCTCCCAACGCTCGATTGCTGGAGGAAGCCCTGCACCACTGGGCCTGTGCCAAAGAATGTAACTTTTTCTGTTTCAGATTTTTTTCCCCGTTTTTCTCCCAGTTTGTTAGTCAATTACGCCCTCTATTTCTTTTTGATTTTACCCTCCTGCACTAACTCGCCGCCTGCCTCCAAGGGACAAGTCAATACCTCAAGGCCATGTTCGCCTCCTCCGAGATGGAACTTTGTTTAACAAGGTCACCCTTCCGCTCCTCAGCGAGCTCGTGTCGGCTCTCCTAACCCTCATCCTGGGGCGGACAGTCAAACGCCGTCCCCAAAGCACATGACCACTGGCCAATGCAAGTTGCCCACTGCAGCCACGGTTGTGCCAGTCCAGCTCTGGCCAATTCCCCCTGTTGGGGACGGCGACTGGCTGTCCGCCCCAGGGGGAGGGGGAGGAGAGCGGATCATCGAGTGCAAAGAGCGTCTCTATCATCCGTCTCGGAGGAGGCGGATCATCGGCGGCCTAGGGGGAATTAGCTTGCCCCGTAGTGACGGTCGGCGGGCTCGTGGGGGAGGGCGAATCAAAATAAATAAAGGGTTTAATTAGCTACCAAATTGGGAGAAAAAATCTGAAACAAATTTTTAAAAAGAAAACAAAAATAAACCCCTCTAAATAGCATTCTTGATATCTGTGGTTGTATGGTGAGCGGGTGTATGCCCGTGTGGATCTCACCAGGCCTCTGAAGATGCAGAAAGCGCTCGCAGGGATGAGGTAGATGGCAAAGAGCAGGTCCAGCGGTCTGTGGAGCAGACTCTGCCCGTGGGCCTTCTGTATGCTCTACACAACAGATGAAACATGGGCTGGATCAGGTCTTTTGTGCACATGTTTTTCTTTGTTGTTCATTTACATTTCTGGGTATATTCACACTTCACAATGAATGATTTAATTTTCCACTTCTGTATGTGTAATGAACGCAGCTGTGTTTTAAAACGAAACCAGCAGTTCAATCTGGACGTTCTCCCACGCACACACACACACACACACACACACACAGAGATGCATTTCCCTGGCAGGGTGCTACATGTGTCAGTGGGGTCGTTCTATTTATACCCCTCTGTTTAAACATAACAAGTGTTGTGGGCAGTTTTCCCACAGCGAGTATTTTATTTACTGAAATATCACCTCTCCAAAACAACCCTCACCAGGGCACGAAAAAGCATCACACATTTATTCAGTTGTCAGTGGATAATCTTCGCTGAAGTTTTCCCAGAGTGAGCAGTTCACAGAAACGTTCTCAAACAGCCTGACCAGGTTTTGCAAAACTAAAAAACCTAAAAATCCCCACGCATGTATCCATCCCTGGGCGGGCGGGTGACCTTTGCCCCCTGTGCCCAGACCGGGCGCCTCACCGTGGGCGGGGCCTCACCGTGGGCGGGGCCTCCCGCGTGGGCGGCTGGCTGAAGATGCGGAAGCAGGCCCACACGGAGATCAGGATGTACACGCAGTGGACCCAGAACAGCGGGCTCAGCTGGACCCCGTACTTTCCTGTGAGGGGGGAGGACACGGTCAGCTGGGCACACACACACACACACACACACACACACACACACACACACACATATATACACACACACACACACACACACACACACACATATACACACACACACACACACACATATATATACACACACAGGCACACACACACACACACACACACACACAGGCACATATACACACACACACACATCACACACACACACACACACACACGCACATATACACACACACACACACATACATATATACACACACACAGGCACACACACACACACACACACGCACGTACGCACACACACACACATATATACACACACACACATACACACACACGCACACATATATACACACACACACACACGCACACACACACACTCGCACATGCACGCACACACACACGCCTGCACACACGCACGTACGCACACACACACACAATCACACAAACACATACACATACACATACATATACACATACTCACTCACATACTCACTCACACACTCACACAGAGACACACACACACATATGCGCGCACATGCAAGCACACACACACAAACACAGACACACACACACACGCACGCGCACATGCAAGCACACACACACAAACACAGACACACACACAGAAAGACGTACACACACACCCACACACAAGCACGCACACACACGCACACACACACACACACACATGGTCAGCTGCCTTGGGCTGTGAGAGAGGTCTGAGCAAAAGGGCACAGCCAAAACACAGTGTTTGTTATTAAAGGAAAAACGGTTTGGAACGTAATTAATTTTCTTACCGACGACGTTGCCAGGAATGTAGACGATCACACGCATGAGGAAAGATCCCACCCAGTAGAGGCCGATGACTCTGTAGCTCGCCCTTTCAGGAAACAAGACACACCGTTTAACAACACAACCCATCTCAGCTACTGTATCTGGAGCGCCGGACAGGCAGCCATCAATCACACTGGTATTTACACTGGCGACCGTGAGACACGGTAACAACACTGATTCAGTGCTCACACTGAGGGCTTCCTGTTAACATTCCGGTTCCCAGAATCATTTAATCGCACGGAAAATTTCTGGAGTGGAAAACTCTAATCCAGTCTGTTTATGCTGTCGCTGCTGCTGCTGCTGCTAAATGGCTGGGTTAAGACTCAGTAGTTCAGGGTTGAGAACGATTCAGCTTTGATGCTGACAAAACAACTTAACACATACAGTATGTCCATCTGCATTAAGCGAACGCGGACCGTGTTTTGAGTTGTGGCGACTAGTGGAGTGCTGGCTAATGGAGTGAGACGTTTATCCCCTGAGGCGTGTTTGAGGTAAACACACACCTTATGGACAAGGACACCTTTCCACTGAAGGCTTATTTATTTTATTTTTTTAAAGATTTTGTTTCTGATTTTATCCCATTTTATCCTAATTTAGCAGCCAATTAGACCCGCTATTTTATGTCAATCCCCCCCTAGTAATGTGAGTTCGCTGCCGTAGTCCTGTGACCGGTGGTGAGGAAGGTGAAGTAACGTCTCCTCCGAGACGGCACTCGCCAAGCTGTCAACCGTAACCCAGGTACTACAGGGCCACTCTTATGCGCAGCGAATATGCGTTGGCTTCCCAGTAGGTAGAGCGTGGTTCTGTGTGTCTCAGTAGGTAGAGCATGGTTCTGTGTGTCTCAGTAGGTCGAGCGTGGTTCTGTGTGGCTCAGTGGGTAGAGCGTGGTTCTGTGTGGCTCAGTAGGTAGAGCATGGTTCTGTGTGGCTCAGTGGTTCTGGTTCTGTGGGCTCAGTAGGTCGAGCGTGGTTCTGTGTGGCTCAGTAGGTAGAGCGTGGTTCTGTGTGGCTCAGTAGGTAGAGCGTGGTTCTGTGTGTCTCAGTGTGGTTCTGTGTGGCTCAGTAGGTAGAGCATGGTTCTGTGCACTCAGTAGGTAGAGCGTGGTTCTGTGTGTTCAGTAGGTAGAGCGTCAATTCCCAGGTTGTGGGTTCAATTCCCACTGGCACCACATATACTGAAAGATGTATGCATTCACTACTGTAAGTCACTTTGGATAAAAGTGTCTGCTAAATGGCATATATACATAGTAAAACAGCGAGCACAAACATACCCCCAGGTTATGGCTGCGACCATCAGCAGGTACATCAGATAGTGGGCGCAGCCGTCCCAGTAGGAGACCATGTGACCGTGAGCGGTGTTGATGCAGGGGTCAGCCTGGAACACCATCAACAAAAAACCATCAACGACACCCATGCACCTGCGCCCATCACCTGGCTCTCTGCCACTCCTCCACAATGTCCTTTCAACAGACGACGACACTTTTCACAGGGTTCAAATGGTTCATTTTAATATTATTATTAATAACCTTTATTTTGACAGGGAAGGTCTCACTGAGACTAGCTCTCTTTTACAGGAGAGCCCTGTTAACAAGCGTACAAAAAACAACAAACAAACAATATAGAATACAATAAAGGACAAGATACAATAAAATAAAATACAATAAAAATAAAATAAAAGGGGGAGAGAAAAGCTCACGTTCAATTCGCAGATGTTTATACGCAGAGCAAATTAGCCCAAAGTCCAGATGGTTCACGCGTGAGACCCGTGGGTGGGTACGTACCTGTTTTAGGTAAAAGGTCATAAATCCATCGATGATGCCATCTTGCTCGAGACCGATGATGAGGTTCACCACGCTGAAGAACGCGTACACTGCGTAAACTGGGGGACAGGAGGGAGAGCGCGAGCGAACAGCAAACGCGCGGTTAACCTCACTTCCGCCTGACTATCTCTTCCTACACGGAGCTCTGCGTTTAGAGCCGTTTTCGGCGAGAAAGATTACAAGATATTTTGAGACGGCGCGAAAGTGAAAGCAGCTATGACTATGAACAGGTTGCCCTGCATGCACAGACATGTAAATCAGTCCAACAAAAGTTATACGCCTCTCCTCCTTTGTTTCCAGTTTAGCGTTTGCCAACATTTTTTTATTTGAACTGTTGCGTTATTACTGTCAAAATAAGCAAAGGCATAGAAACGCCTGGAAACAAAGCCGCTTCACACTTTTTTTTCAATGCTGGTATTCTCAGTACATCTGTGCAGCTAATACTCTTCTGAATGCTACACTCATTCAGTGGCATTCCATTCCCAGTCATTGTGTTAAATTGTGCCACCTTATTTCACTTCAACTTCATTCTCCCATGTCTTAGATTCACTCTGTGTAATTAAAACACCTCTAGCTGTGACGTTTCACGGGATGCCACGTGATTTCCCATTTAATCAATCAATCAATCAAGTTTATTTATATAGCACAGTTTCGTACAAATTAATGCAATTCAAAGTGCTTTAACAACAGTGAGTTAATTTATGGAGACAATAAAACGATTAGAGTCAGTTTCAAATATAGGAAATCAGTTTAAAAACACAATAAAATTAAAATTAAAATTAAAAACGAAATAAGATTTAGCTGACAAGTAAAACTGATAAAAGTGCAGTAGAGTGATAAAAGTGATAAAAGTGCAGTAGATTTAAGATTTGGACTGGGCTTAATAAGAATATAGTAAAATGTAGTACAATTTAATCATTACAGTCGAAGGCCAGTGAAAGGAGCAACGTTTTCAGTCCAGAAAACGTTTAAAACCACAACACCGCCGATGGGGTCGCGTGCAGCGGTCACGTAAGGGTAGTGGCTGGTCTGTCACAACACTGATAACCTTTTACCTGATAAAAACAGAGTGGTGCTGTATAACCAAAACGTTTATATTACACCACTCCGTATATTTATCAAGCATCGTTTCGATAAACAGCATGCCATCCACGCAGTTTAATAGCCGTGCTTGTTTGTCTTAACTGTATAATATACCCGTGATAAACACGGTGAAATATGGCATCGTTGTTTGCGTCTGCAGCCGAGTGAAATGAGCGCGAGGCCAAATCGTTACACCTATTTTTTTTTTAGTTTTTTTTAAGAATAAAAAACAGTCTGGTCGTAATTGCATAAATATAAATGTCTTACCGTAGAAAAGAGGATCTTTTGGTGGTTTCTTCTTGAGCAGAACGCGAGCAGATATCGCGATGACAAGTACTATTAACGCCCCAGCCACAACAAGAGCCCCGGTGCTGTCAAAATAGAGACAATACTCAATGAAATTAGATACAGGGAACGGCCAATTGTACTCGTTACATTACATTACATTGGGGATGAAGACATCCTGAGAAATTATACATTATATATCTGATTGCTAAAACTTTATACATTACGTAGGCGCAATGAGTAGTCACTTAGTGCATACGTCCATGTCGTATTTCCGGACTATTAAAAATAGTCAAAAGCGCTTTAAGCAAGTACAAGGCTACAAATTGTAAAAGTGCTCTGGGTACATTTGAATAAGAACATACAGCGTCTCACCTGTTGGTATAAACTAAAAAGTTGAATAGATATGAGATTGGTATTGACATCATTGACAGGATAAAAACTCCAGTTCCAGCAGACGCGTTCATCGTGGACTCAGGGTCGCTCCTATTGTCGACCTTTCACGCAGACATTTCTGTGGAAGAAACGGTGTTCAAACCGTGAAAATGTGTTTTGGTCGCCGGCACACCGAGGCGGGATGGAGATTCGAGGAGCATCGATTACCAATCGGGTGTTTTTAGTGCAGCTTTGCGCCCCCGATAGCGCACGGGTGATATCTGGCATTCGTGCCCTCTGGTACACTAGAAAAGGTTATATCGCTGCCCGGCTCGGCCAGTCCCGTGCTGTAACTCAAATGACATCTGAGTCTTCACATTCCTGGACACGACTCGAATACAGAGAGGTACAAATTTAGCCCTGTCAGAGCCAACAAACAAAAAAAAACTAGCGTCAAGCATTTTAATGCAAACAAACTGGATCGCTAACAAAATATTTGGTTTTGCTAGCGATCGAAAACCTAACTCGTCTTTACAGTACTAATACTGCGTGATCTGAGGCTATTTTTAAAATGTCATTTTTACTACTCCTAATTAAATGTGAAATAGATTAGTTGTAGCCCAGATAAACCTAACTTTAAGTTTCAAACGGACCCATTATCTCTATCCGATTAAATAAAGCAAAAACATAGGCTATACGTAGATGTTGGAGATCAAAATTCCCCACAAATCTGGATTCTTATTTTGAGCTTACCAAAATGAACAATCGTTCGTTGTCTTTGGCAGAAGAACTTGAAAGGTGAGGCGCACTTGTCTTGTGAAAAGCGAAAATGAACACCGCCTCCCCTCGGTCACTGTGATTTCGATGATGACCGGATCAATAGCGTGTCGAGTTGCAAAGCATGCTTCATTTCTGTACGACATGCAACGCAGCCAAGAGAACGGTGCGAATACTGTACATGCAAATCCACCAGCACATTGTTTTGCATAATAGTTTCGCGAATATTGATAAGATGTTGTGAGAAAGTGGCTGGCGGATCTGAAGAGACACCACATTTAGTGTCAGAGAGGACGCGTGGGTTTGGAGTGTGTTCATTTAGTCAGGAGCCTCATTATACATTTACATTTGAAGCATTTGGCAGACGCTCTTATCCAGAGCGACTTACAAGATGTGCATTAATACATGGTAGGATCAATCATAGTTCGCGCAAGAGATCAGTGCAGTAATACAGCGATAGATATCGTTGTTGGCAGCTGCACACCATACCTGTAGCACTGGGAAGGAAATGGTTACATTATGCTTGAACCACTGGCCAATGGAAGTCTTAACCTCACATATTCTATCTAGTTAGCTATAATAAATTTAAAAAAGACCGAACATAATATTTTTCTGTTGTGACCTCCAGTACAGTAGCAGGCAGCCGTGAGCGAAAATTGCGGACGGAAGTGAGTAGCATGTGACATCACCGAAGTAGCAGGCGAGCAAAACGCCGCAAGCGTGACATGCGAGGTGCCGAGATGAAAATGTTACCGATGTAACGTCATAGGTATTTAAACTTCGCCGCTTCGCTAGCGAGTTAGCTCACTCGTTAGGCATGGCGACAGCGCGTAGTGCTGGAGTAAGCCCGTATGGAGCCGGGAGGAACGTAATAAGGAGCAACTGCCTGCGCCGTAGCGTTAGCAAGGTGCTAGCCCCGGGGTTGACCAGGTGATTGGGCGCCTGCTCTTGTGGTCTGCCGTGTCCAAAAGAGCCGTTTGTACTACGTCTGTGCCCTCAGCAAGCGCCTGACACAATTTACATACATCTTTGAAAGGTTTTAAGGTGAAAAATATCAACAAAATAAGTCCCGTTATTGTCGAATATCCACATTTTAAGGTACAATTCTTTCAATACTTGCAGAAGCTAGCTCGGCGCACACACAGACACTCTCTATCTCTCTCTCTCTCTCTCTCTCTCTCTCTCTCTCTCTCTCTCTCTCTCTCTCTCTCTCTCTCTCTCTCTCACACACACACACACACACACAGCCTCGCTCCGTCCCTTGGGAGCAAAGAAGATAACTTCTTATCTTTGTTATAGCCCACTCATCTGCCACTCAGAAGTATGACAGACATTCTCTGAGGGAGCAGCGGTTTCCGCTGAGATCATGTTGGGTTCCCCACAGCTTCGCCTATTTTACCCTCTCCATAAATTACAATACTTAAAATAACACACGTGAGAGGAAGGCATTTTAATACAGACTGCCGATTGTGCGAATAATCGATTGTATCTCAAAAATCGATTGTTACACACGAGAAGTGAGATTTGCTTATAATGAAAAGCGTGTTATAAATCAAATTTACTATTATTATTATTATTATTATTATTTAGATAGCCAAAGGCAAGCTTTATGGATTCACAGCACCATTACCGTGATCGAAATAGATTCACCATTTACACATCACCTCTTATTGCTTTAACTAACTAAATGTAGCATGAACGAACATAACTACAGATAGCATACTTACTATAGCCTAGGCTACCTACCTGGGGAAACTACGCACCAACAAGGAGGAGGCCTACAGGAGCGGAGACTGGGATGCATATAAAAGGGCCAAATATGCACTTAACAAGGCTGTCAAGACTGCCAAACGCCGATATAAAGATAAACTTGAACAGCGTTTCTCAACAAATGACTGTTCTTCCCCTCCCCCCAGCCCAGCTATAGCCACTCCACGACACTCTGCCTGCCCCCCTCCCCACACCTCCCAGTCCTTACCTGCACTGCTCCTATGACACCCGCCCCCCCGCCACCTCCTATCACCATCACCGAACACCAAGTCAGCTGCACTCTCAGGAAACAGAAGACCAGGAAAGCGGCCGGCCCTGACCGTGTCTCACCAGCAACACTCAGGCACTGTGCTGAACAGCTCTCTCCCATCCTCGCTGATCTCTTCAACCAGTCCCTGGTCCAGTGTGCTGTGCCTGCCTGTTTCAAAACCTCCATCATCATTCCGGTCCCCAAAAAACAAAAGATCTCCTGCCTGAATGATTACAGACCGGTTGCCCTAACCTCTGTATTCATGAAGTGCTTTGAGAGACTTATCCTACATCACCTCAAAGCCATGACTGGTGCCCTCCAGGACCCCCAGCAGTTTGCATATAGAGCCAACAGGTCTGTAGATGATGCCATTAACTTGGCTCTGCACCACATCCTGCAGCGCCTGGACAGCGCTCACACCTACACCCGCATCCTGTTTGTGGATTTCAGTTCTGCTTTTAATACGATCATCCCTGACCTACTTTTAGATAAACTTTTACTGCTCAATGTCCCATCCCCTCTCTGCCACTGGATCCATGACTTCTTAACCAACAGGAAACAGTGCGTCAAGGTGGGTGACCTCACTGACCCCTCCTTCAGCACTGGCGCCCCTCAGGGCTGTGTACTGTCTCCCTTACTCTATTCACTTTACACCAATGACTGTACTTCCAACAGTGAATCCATTAAATTTCTTAAGTTCGCGGATCGACACACTACCTGATCGGTCTCATCTCAGACGGTGATGAGTCCAGATACCGGGAGGAAGTAAGCCAGCTGGTGTCATGGTGTGGAGCCAACAACCTGGAGATGAACACACAAAAGACTGTGGAGATGGTCATTGATTTCAGAAGGAAGCCCACCCCACTCCCTCCCTTGGAAATACACGGCACCATGGTGAGCAGAGCAGAGTCGTACAAATTCCTAGGTACCACCATCCAACAGGACCTCAAATGGGACAGGAATATCACTACAATAACCAAGAAGGCCCAGCAGCGCATGTACTTTCTGCGACAGCTTAAGAAATTCAAGCTGTCGCAAGCGCTGCTGGTCCAATTCTACACAGCCATAATTGAATCAGTCATCACATCCTCCATCTCCGTGTGGTTCGGCTCTGCATCATCCCATTCCAAGCAGAAACTACAGCGCATAGTACGGTATGCAGAGAAAATCACTGGCTGCCAGCTCCCCCCCCTCACAGATCTGTACACCTCCAGGATGAGGAAGAGAGCAGGGAAAATCATGGCTGACCCCTCACACCCAGGCCACTCTCTCTTCCAGCGCTTCCCCTCTCAGCGGAGACCGAGAGTGAGAGCCCTAAAGACTAGGACTAAACGCCACCTGAACAACTTCTTTCCCAAGCCATAATCCTCCTAAACAAAGACCCTTCCTCTATCCCCCTGTTCACTTGCACTCTCACTTTAACTGTGCTGTTAACTGTGACTTTTACTCTGCCCTTTTGCACACTCTTGCACCTTAACTGTGTACATAACCGTTATCTGTACTGTATTTGCATATTAGCACTGTACTGTATTGTATTGTATTGTATTTTTATTACACTGTATTTTTTTAAGCTCCTGTTATTGTATTGGATTGTATGTTGACACCTTGCACTAAGGCAAATTCCTTGTACATCGTACTTGGCGAATAAATCATTCTGATTCTGATTCTGATTCTGATTCTGATACAGCACATACCAGCAATTATGGCTGGCCAAGTTTACCTGGTGATCCAAGTGTCCCAAAGTTGACAGGTTTCTCTGATAGAAAGGCATTTGTCGACGTAGGACTGCACCAAACAATCCAAAGAAGAAAAAAAAGAATTTTTAAACTTGGTACTCAGGCATTTGGAATCAATTCAATGTAGGCCTACTACTGCAAATGCTGGCACGTTTAAGACATGTTTCAAATTAAATGGGAGAAGACAGATTCACACTCCGTAAAATTGTTGACTATCATACAGTATCATACGATGTTTATTGTGTGAAGGTACATTAACTCAGATGGATCAGCGTTAATTTAAAAACGAAGTTAATTATCGAATTAACTCTTCAACTTTAAATGGAGGCTACTCATTAATGTGACACAGAGGTTAATTTGCTTGAGCCATACGTTTCTTACATTTTAAAGCTATTTAAGGAGCTTGGTACTGCACAACAGGAGTTTAGTTTAGTTTATTTGACATTTCACTTTAAAATAATACAATACATGGTTACATCCCGATGTACATTTTAAAAAGACATATCAAGGATGACACAGAAAAGTCCTAGGACTTATTTCCATTGTGGTCCTTGTTGTTATTAGGTGTCATGGTGGTGTGTGTGTGTGTGTATTGTGTTTGTGGTGTTAGGCGTTGGCAGCATAAACAAGGTTACAATAAATAACAATACAAAATACATTAACATTAGGCATTGGCAGCATAAACTAAATTCCAATAAATAGCAACAATACCACATACATTTACATTACTCCCATTCAATCAGCAATAGAGTTCATAACAATTAATTACATTCATACTACCCTACCTACACGCCTGTCTATTTACTGAGGAACATTATCTAGAAGCCAATGTTTACGTTTATCCCTGAAGGTGACTGGGTTTGCAGTCTGTTTAATATAATTAGGGACCTTGTTCCAATCCTGAGAACCCGAGTACCTGAAATAACTTTAACCCATCTGGCTACGAAACCTTATCAGCGTCAGGTTTGCTACACTAGATCTAGTGTTGTGGCTGTGGGCCTCTCCAACCCGTGGGAAGAAGTCTGAGAAGTTGCTTGGGGCTTTGTCATTCAGGAGAATGTAAATGCTTTCTGTATAAGGCAAAATATGAGGAAGCACTTGGACTGAAAAGCTGATCGCAACTGTAAATTCTGTAAATTCACCACCGTTGTTCTGCTCTCAGTTCTGCCAACCTCCTTATTTTTGGGGGGATCTGACAGATCAACATTTTCCTACATTTACATTTCAGGCATTTTAGGCAATTTCTTATCCATAGCGACTTACAAGATGTGCACTAATACATGGTCAGATCAATCATTGTTCACGCAAGAGATCAGTGCAGTAATACAGTGATAGACATCATTGTTGGCAGCTGCATACCACACCTGTAACACAGGGAAGGAAATGGTTAGTAGATTAAAGAATGGAAGCCATGTGAGTCTCTAATTTAGAACCACAGTCTCTCTCTCTCTCTGTGGTTCTAAATGATGTGCAGTCACGCGGTCTCACCTTTCTTGGTTCTTGTTTCTGTGCGTCACCACTAACCCGGTCATCTCCCTCTGATTCGCGCCATCAATTAGCATTCAGGGCAGGATTTCCACTCCGTTGAGCACCGCGATCAGCGAAACCTTTTTACATTTTATCATCAACCTTTCGTAATTATGCGCTAGGAAGTCATTCAGTGCCATTTATGAACCGACTTACTGCGTACAATATAAAGAGAACATAATATGTGCAATGATAATGTGTGTACGTGAGTACGGAATGTGTGCAATGATAATAATACTGAAATTTAAGGATGGACATAAATGCTTTTTTAAGGCTTGTGGCCTTATGTGTGTATTACATCTGTACAGTCCTAATGTTTGCCCCACACCTATATGATAGTCATACAGGTGTGGCGCAATAGTTCTATAGATGAAGCAGAGTATGGCTAGAATGAACGGAATGGAAACGGGTTCGCCGAGAAAATTTCTGTATTCTTTTTAGTCCCAGATTTCTCCACTAGAGGGAGTAAGAGTGGCACTGTTCAGTACACGGTGACGTTAGTAAAAACGTCTGCTGAGAGGGGAAAAAAACAGCAGCTGTGCCACGGAGTTACGGTAGGCACTGGAGCCAATTTCGGCATGGAAGTCTGAAGGAAAGACATCATCAACTACGCAAAACGCATATTTTTGAGTAAAGTGGTGCAAAGAACACAGGCAGTGGTCTATTGAGCAGTGGAAAAAAATCATATGGTCAGATGACTCATCCTTCACCCTGTTCTCAACAAGCAGACAAGTGCAGTTGTGACACACACCAAAAGAAACCTACAGGCCCGAGTGCTTGTTTTCCAGGGGTGAAGGGTTCTGGCGGCTCTGTTATGGTGTTGGGGGCATTTTCCTGGCATGGTTTAGGTCCACTCAACCCCTCAGAGGGTAAGATAAACGCCAATAAACACAAAGCCATTCTGAGTGATCACCTTCATCCTATGGTGAAGCATTTCTATCCTGATGGTAGTGGTCTCTTTCAGGATGACAATGCTCCCATCCACAGGGCACGAGTGGTTTAATGAGCATGACAATGACATAGACCATATGCCATGGCCGTCTCAGTCATCAGATCTCAATCCAACCGAACACTTATGGGAGATTATAGACAGTGTTTTCCACTACCATCAACAACAAAGCACCAAATGATAGAATTTCCTGTGGAGGAATAGTGTTGCATCCCTCCAACAGAGTTCCAGACACTTGTAGAATCTATGCCAAGGCGCATTGAAGCTGTTCTGATGGCTTGTTGTGGCCTGTCACCCTATTAAAAGACTACGTTGGTGCTTCCTTTATTCAGTTTGCCTGTATGTTGCTCAGCAGGTAAATATGTATTGTCTGCAAAATTCAAAAAGCACGCAGGTAGGTTTTCTGTGTCATTTCGTTTATATTTTCATAATTCAACACTGTGTAATTTGCTGCTTCCTCCTGATTATCCCAAATTATTTATTGTAAAAATATTGCAGCACAACATTTCCCAACAGCAAGCGTGTGGCTCCTTTGAATGGCATATATATATTTCACGTGGGAGTATTCTTCTGAATACAAGCACAGTGCTGAATAGTTGATCCAGGTGGATCAGACATCCCAGAACCCACACTGTGTTTCTTAGGTTACTTTTGATGTCTGTTCTATGAGCCGTGCTGTGGAACTCGGGTCTTCCTGCGTGTAACGACAGCTGTTCGAGAGTTGGAGTTGCCGTTTCCCCAAACACTCAATCTAGTGCTTATTAAGGGCTTATTAGTGCTTATCTAGTGCTGGTTAATGTTACATACATTCTGTCAGAGAGCGGGAGATTAATGATGCACTCTTTTTTTTTGTTATAAGAACAAAGCGAAAGTTATCGGGAGCTTCTTACTGTGTCGTCACAGCCTGCAATTAATCACGGCGCACTGACGTCCAATTCTAACACTTATTTTCCCATGTTTACAAGTTACCTGATTGAAGGGTTTTGTGTCTAAAAAACACTTTCATACGACTTCCTTACATATGCCGTCTAATATATATGCCATTTAGCAGACGCTTTTATCCAAAGCGACTTACAGCACTGAATGCATACATTTTTCACTATATGTGGTTCCAGTGGGAATTGAAGCCAAAACCTAAAGATTGCCAACGTCATGCTCTACCTTCTCAGCCACGCAGAACCACACAGGCGTGTGACAGAGTCTACACACGCTGAACTCAAAAGCCACATTTACTGGCAACATGTTCAATTGTACTTACAGCTTTTTGTATAAATCCTTCACCTCAGCATGACACTTAAATGGCCAAGTCCAGAAGGATCCAGATAGCCTTTGAGTTAAGATTGGGAGGGTAGGTTCTATTCCACCAGGTTGCACCAGTTTGGCACTGGCCGGGAGTGCCACTAGAGGGCGGCAATTGGCTGTCCGCCCCAGGGAGTGGGGAGGAAAGCCGATATGCGCGTGCTGCGTACAGGAGTGGTCCTGTGTGTTACGGTGACCGTGGCAGGTGCCGGCTCAGAGGAGGCGGTGCAGCGCCCACTACCGGTCTCAGGACTATGGCAGCGACCTCTCATACAAGGGGGGGTTAATTGACATGAAAAAGAGAGGGTATACTTGGCAGCTAAAAGTAGGGAGGAAAATTGAGAGTAGAAAGGATAAACAGAAAATAAAAAGAGAGATTGGGATGGTAGGTGTGACATCCACATGGCAAGGCATGCCCCATATTCCATACACCACACAGTGAATCATTTGAAACGGCTGGGGAAAAACTGTGCAGTCTACCTCCGTAACTGTGTCCTTGAATGCAAATGCGATTCTCATGCCGGTTGTCTGGGGCACGTTGACGTTTCAGTAATCCTTAAAGCACTTCTAAACCCGACGGTGAAAGATCTGTCTCTTCACAGTCATCTGAGACAAGGCGCAGAAGGGAGGCGAAGTGTCACAGCTTGGACAACGCCGACGGCAGCAAAAATGTTTTCCACCACCCTCCTTCACCGTTCACCCCAACCAAAGAAAAAAAAACCCAGACCGAGAACCGGCAGAACAAATCAATCTTAAACTTCAATGCTAAATCCCCGCAGGCACAGTTCAGGCAGACGAAGACAAGAAAATGTTTGACTTTCAATGAGCCTCAGCGCCCGATGAGCGCGCGCGCGCACACACACACACACACACACAC
Organism: Aldrovandia affinis; assembly: GCA_029706075.1. Classification (NCBI taxonomy): domain Eukaryota; kingdom Metazoa; phylum Chordata; class Actinopteri; order Notacanthiformes; family Halosauridae; genus Aldrovandia; species Aldrovandia affinis. The sequence continues at coordinate 1,467,587 of JAINUG010000091.1, read as the reverse complement.
ACACACACACACACACACACACACACACACACACACACACACGAGTTACGCAAACGCAAAGTGCGCGCTGTGTCTGAGTATACGTTCACTGTCCGTGTTGCGCGAGGGCAGGACACGGGGGCTGTCTCGTCACTGTGCGCCGCCCACCTATTCCGGAGATAATGATTTTTACTGTCCTTGGCTCTGCGCTTGCTTAACGGTTCACGTGGGAGATTAAAGCAATGGCCCCTGATTCTCGCGCCACCAGGGTAGACCACCTCCAGAGATGACTACAGGAGACTTGTGCCCGTAATGCGCGCGGTCTTACATTTTCAGAGACAATAACATTTTCCTTGCAGACTTTTTTTATTTCTATTTCCAGGTGAAAAGATAATGCATTCACATCTAAAGAGTAAAAAAAAGCATTTTGCAGGCGGGGTGCTGCACATTTGGTGGGGGGTTGAGGCGGGTTTCCGAACCTCACTGTAAAGGAGCTTTGAGATTATGCGTCGAAAGGCGCTATATAAATGCAATCGTGCGTCTCGGTCATGTATATAGCCTAATACCGAGACAGCAAGGAGCAGTGTGGGCGAAATGATGCAATTATGCTGTCATTCATAGTCAATTATGTACCGCAATTGTTTCAAAGTAAAACGCTGATTTTCATTGTAGACATTTCACTGTGTGTGTGTGTGTGTGTGTTTGCGTGTGCGTGTGCGTGTGCGTGTGTGTGTGTGTGTGATTACCTTCTGCCCAATGTCACTGTACCCTCCCAAATATTCCACCTTTCGTGGAGGGCGGGGGACGTCGACTCACACACACTGCTGTTAAATCCCGCCCTGGCCATTATGCACCGGGGACGAATGACTCCTAACCGGATTTGTGCGGAGGCCAGTGCAGACCAGCTGGCTGTAGCTGCGTAATCGCGTCTGACGCTATAATGAGGGTAGCCTTCAGGACTTGTCAGTTGTGTAATTACCCCGATGAAGAGCAGCGCGCTCTGCACGCCATTGTGACTCGGCTGCGTTCGGTACACTATTGGTTTATCGAAGGATCGTCCGTGCGAAGTTAGGGACCGCCTCTGCGACTGTTCAATCGACCGCCGAATTGCATTCCCTTCCGAGGCCGCAATCGACTGACGTTGATAAAGTCCTTCAGTTAATCTCGAAAGATCATTTATTATGTTCATTCGGTTCATTCGCGGTTGCCATCTTTCCGAGTTACAGTCCAGGTAGTCAGGCAGTGTGGTATAATGATTAGATGATAATGGTTAGGGAGCTGGGCTTGTAACGTTAAGGTTGCAGGTTCAATTCCCAGGTGGGGGCACTGCCGTTGTACCCTTGAGCTAAAGGTACTTAACCTGAATTGCTTCAGTAGATATCCAGCTGTATAAATGGGTTGTATGAAAAGAAATGTAAACTGTGTAAGTCGCTCTGGATAAGAGCGTCTGCTAAATGCCTTTAATGTAATGTAGGTAGTGACACGAGAAAACAACATGCATAGATATTATATAACATGTGACGACGCTGCTCTCTGGAAATGGCACATCTTGCACACCACTGGCTTGCAGTTGTCGCTTTGTTTTCGAGAGCCGTGGTTTGAAAGTGAAAATGCTTTCAGAAGTGATCCTGATCTTACATTTCATGTCCCCGGAACCCATTGATCAGCTCGCGATGAGATGGATGTCACGTGTCCCAACATGATTAATGACCTCACCTCACTCACGCGGCAGGCTGACAATGTGCGCACATCTCCAGTCCATTTACAATGGAGTCCAATCTGAGCTCTTTTAGAACGAGATTTCAATTAAATGACTATTCTTCCATATATATATATATATTTTTTTTACATTTTCCCTTTTTGGTTGAAACGATGTTTTGTCAATGAGGCCCTAGCAGGAATCCAGCTGAATTCAGAATCAATACATCAAGCCTTTTGTACAGAAAGTTCAGCAATTAGGCTACCTTCAAAACGTAATTGCCTCGAATTCTAAACAGAGGTAATCCTCCGTTCTCTCTATTGTCAGATCAACCTGCATTCAAAGGCTCCCATTCCCCCTCCAAAGCAGAAAATGCTGCCCTATTGTAAGCAATATATTCCTGACATGCAAACTCCCGCCTCAGGGACAGCACGTCGCCATGGAGGGTAAAAATAGACTCGAATGGAGAGAACGACAGACACAAAGCAGAACTCTTCGCGCGCGCCGCCCTGGATATGAAACGTCATTAAAAACAAAAGAGCAAAGAAAGCTGTAGTAAGCGGCCTTTCCATCTTTCTATGGACAGTCTCGCCTCTCAAAATAAGACCAGAACCGCTCAGCTTTCCGGAAAACGGTCACATGTATTCACAAATTGTACGAAGCAATATTTTCACGCTCAAATACCCCCTCCCTCAACCCCCCTGGAGCACACAATAGTCCACCCTGTGCCCCCCCCTCCCCCCTCATGTAGGTCGCTGTGCGCTGCAGGGGAGGTGGGGGGTCGGCCGAACAGAGATACGGGCTCCGGGTCTCGTGTTGCGGCTGGGTGAGTGCAGGAGACGGGGGCCGCCAGCACACGTCTCCCTCCCTGTCACATCTCGTCCGCGTGACAGAAACACAATACGAGCTGTGACAGACGAATGTCCTCAGCACTGAGGGTACAGCTAGCTACTGTAAGAGTAATAGTTTACCCTGACTCACTCTGACTGACACACACACACACACACACACACACCCTTCTCTTCATAAAATCGTATAAATGAGTAAATGACCAGTGAGACTGCTCCTCAGATTTATAAGAGCCCAGAGTCCTGTAAGAAAAACAATAGGGCTTAATAAAAATTTTTTAAAACGTACTTTTATTTTTTTAGGCCAGCATGTTTGATTTCAGTCTTACAAACTCCACTGAACTGGGATCAACAAGTGTTCACAAAACTTTGCACCTGCAGGTCTCATTACCTGAGCGCCCCCCCCCAGGCTTTTAGAAATCTGAGAACATAATGAACGAAGACCGCAGCTGCGACGCAAATAACTATCTGCTAATACAATACAGGATCTTCTTCCTGCTCGGTTTCTGCGAGGACGCAGTTGTCCAAAGAGAAAGCTAATTCAGTCTGAATTGATAATTGCGATGACTGCACCAGGCCCGCTGAGATCCTGCGTCATTGACATGCCCCCTCTTCCCTCCTCTGACGTCCGACCGCTTAACCCTTCCCTCGCCCGCATCCGGATGGCCCTTGGTTCAGGGTTCCTCCAATCACGGTCCTTCGTGGGCTGAGCGCTGCTGTTTCGCCTGGGAGTCAGGTGTGAAGACATCTGGCCAATCCGCAAGAGACTCAAAACCCACCTCTTCAGACTCCACGACCACTGAACTCTGTCCATCTAGCTCAGTTGTCTTCACCACTGTTTACTCGTTCAACACTATTACAAAAATAAAATGAAATGAAAAGAATTACACTAACCTTTTCCTTCCCAGTGTTACAGGTATGGTACGCAGATGCCTGCAATGATGTCTATCGCTGTATTACTGCACTGATCTTGTGCGCTAACTATGATTGTTCCTACCATGTATTAATGCACATCTTGTAAGTCGCTCTGGATAAGAGCGTCTGCTAAATGCTTAAAATGTTAAATGTAAAAATTCAATGATTTGCACTAATTGTTCAATTAACTCCCCGGGAGAAAGAAAAACCAGGATTTGGAATCTGATTTGGATTCGTGGGCCAGATTTGAGTAACCCTGCCTTACATCAGCTCACCCTATGCTGGGAGTAATGCGCACAGGTGTGCTGGGAGTAAGGTGTGGTTCTGTCTGGCTCAGCAGGTAGACCGTGGTTCTGTGTGGCTCGGTAGGCAACGCTGACAACGTTTAGGTTGTGGGTTCGATCCCCACTGGGACCACATATGCTGAAAAATGTATGCGTTCACCACTGTAAGTTGCTTTGGATAAAAGCGTCTGCTAAATGGCGTATGTTGTGTGTTATGTTAACAGAAAGCACGAACACGTGGCCTGCGTGCGTTTAAATCTGTTCGAGGGGCTACAACGTGGCCCAGTCTCTATAACCGAATTTTATTGCACCGCTGGCGATTTTAATATGCAGTTGTCATCCAACCGATGCCATTTGTTGGCCAAACAGATGTTGAGGATGAACGAATTCATTGTCTTCTTTGGTATCAAACAGTTATTAAGAATTATTTTATTCTACATAATCAGACACATTTGACTAAACAGAAGAGATAAGAGAATAGAATAAAATAGAATTGGAATAGAGTACAGTAGAATAGTAATATTTTTACTGCAGCACATGGTGGTCTCATAATATTGGGCAAAAGGATAATACAAATGCATAATAAAAACTATAGCATACAACCAGGGCTGGACTGGGAGAAAAAATCGGCCCTGCCATTTCGCGCTCAGACCGGCCCGGCACCCGGTGCGAGCGCCGCATTTTCTGTCGACCGGGGTGTGCTGCGAAAAGAAGCTGAGACCAGTTCGTTTATATGCGCGAAAATTTATTGCGCCCCTCGGAACACCCGGTCCGTGGTATAATATATATAAAATGATTCTACCGGCCCTACCGAGGCCCTACCGCCCAAAACTAGACCGGCCCACCGGGCATTTGCCCGGTAGACTATATAGCCAGTCCAGCCCTGCTGTAAATACGGTAGCTCCTTAATTGGTTGATCATTTGTGCCAGCACGCCTGGTTGGAGAACAGATATACGGTATTTATTCATGAGAATTATGGATGTGCACCTAATACTATATAATCGTATATCCACTGCATTGCTAATGGCCTGACATGTTGAGTTTACTTTGCAATTATCCTTTGGAAAGCAGTAAAATGAGTAACATTTTGAAGCTTGTCACCTGGGAAAATGATGGCTACTGAACAGGTGCACACAGCAAAAAAAAAAAAAAGAAAGGTGAACGAGTGACGAAAATAGATTCATAATGAAGGCGATATTTGAAACAAAATAATAATAACTTCTACTGCAAAGCTAGACTACTTGTAGCTGTGTTCTTACTGGAGCTGCCATCAATCTAGGCTACCTGTGCACTGGGTAATTTACCATTCCACACCTTTTCTTTAGAAGTTTCAATAAATAATATTTCAAGTTTTATAAAAATCAAACCATCATTCTCTTGATAAAAGCGAATTTGCTTTTATCCCTTTGACATCACTGGTCAGCCGATGATGGTCACAATAACCCATTGTACATTATATCACTTGGTGTCAAGCTGGCCACATCTGCAACAAGAGCCAATTTCCTGCAGTCTTCAAATACGTAATATGAGAGATTTGCTGATGCGGTATAAACCAGTTTATAAGATATTATAAAATGTTATGGGGGGGGGAAATGGAGAGCAACTCTCAGTGCGTCGGACCGGAACACAAGCGCGTTGTAAATAATTTGAGCTAATGGCACAGCCTGTACTGTCGGTGAAAAAGGCTACTTCTTGCATGTCGTCCTCCCTTAAAGCATACAAGTGAGTTTAATTTTAAGTGCGTTAATTGTGAACCAGGGGCGATTCTAGGATTTGACCTTTAGGGGGGCTCAGCCCCCAATGAGAATGTGAGATGTACACACGCAAAGCAAAAGCCTACGTTTGTAATCAATTTACTGCTACATTCCCCCAAAACATTCATTGAAAACAGATTGTCCTCTCTTGTCCCTTTCTACTTGTGAAGTTCCCGTGTACACATATACATTAATCATGACCTTTTGCCCCACGATAAAGGTATAGCTTAAGATCTGCCATCTCCCATAAAGACACGGCGAGCCTTCGAGAACAAACTCTTGCCAACAAACGCACAGAAATATTCCACGGAAATAGCAGCAGTCTGGCGCCTCGCCTAGACCCACGCGTCAGAACAGAAGGTCTTAATTGTAGCTGAAGCGCAATTATTGTTTCATATTACACCCAGGGCTCAGTCCAATTAATTTGCATTTGATGAAGTGCACAGCGCAGTCGGATTAACACTTAACATCTGTCTTGTTCTATTTCCATGGCAATTGCTAATTCAATAAAGTTCGTGCTCCGGGTGGGGCTTTAAATGGGATGCGTATTTATTTGAAAGAACTAACAATGCAGCTCTCTTTAATGAGTGTGACGATCTTAATTTATCCGCGCCCCCCCCCCCCACGTATGGTTGAGCTGATCCGTAATGAGAGACGTCGCTGTCGTTCGTAAAGCTCTTCAGACAAATCAGAAGAAGAGAAAGCGATCCGACCGCTACTTGGTCTGATAACGATCCATTTACATCACATTTACATTTTAAGCATTTAGCAGACGCTCTTATCCAACGCGACTTACAAGATGTGCATTAATACATGGTAGGAACAATCACAGTTTGCGCACGAGACCAGTGCAGTAATACAGCGATAGATGTCGTTATTGGCAGCTGCATACCATACCTGTAACACTGGGAAGAGCCGTGGCTTTATCAAGGCTAACGAGCAAGAGGAAAAAAGTTAAAATGTAATTTTCTGTGGCAGATTGCTGTTTAAATGTCTGCAGATCTCAAGTATGGCAGCAGCATTCTTGGCAATAATCTGCAGTTTTTTTTAAAAGCACTGCGCAGTTAAACTCGCGACTCCTGTTGATTCATCAGGATTATTCAAGTCCTTGAATAGCTTTGACAGTCTCGAGCTGATTGGCACTGGAAAACAAATTACCCCGGCTTCTGATGAGAGGCGGGCACAGTTTCCCTTAGAAAGTGCTGAAAGAAGAGTTCACAGTAGGCTATCAAACTGTAAATAATTATTGTAATTATTGTTTCGTTGGAACTTACTGTTGTATGCAGGGCTGGACTGGCTATATAGTCTACCGGGCAAATGCCCGGTGGGCCGGTCTAGTTTTGGGCCGGTAGGGCCTCGGTAGGGCCGGTAGAATCATTTTATATATATTATACCACGGACCGGGTGTTCCGAGGGGCGCAATAAATTTTTCGCGCATATAAACGAACTGGTCTCAGCTTCTTTTCGCGCAGCACCCCCCGCCCCGTCGACAGATTTATTCGCGCAGCACCCCCCCCCGGTCGACAGAAAATGCGGCGCTCGCACCGGGTGCCGGGCCGGTCTGAGCGCGAAATGGCAGGGCCGATTTTTTCTCCCAGTCCAGCCCTGGTTATATATATATATATATATATATATATATACATATATATTATTTTAGAACTCGTGAGTTATTGGAACAGCAATCCTGTGAAATCAAAATTCCTTTTTGCAAAGATTTGTAATTATGAGTAGACAAGTATGCATTGGGATTAGCTGTCCCAACAAGTACTTTTCCTCCTTAATATTAGACAATATTTCACGTTTAAACCTGCTTCTGATTCGATTATTCTATCTCAGGGAAATGCATTGAAACCTGTTCAGTGATGACGAATCTCAGAGTATCAGTGGAATAAACATACTGTACTACACTGTTCCGGAAAGAAAACTGAACAACATATTAATATTTGAGACCTGATGTTGGCCACCCGTATGGACAAAAATCACACTGGAGCTTTGAGCTTTTTGCGTTAAGCAAATAAGAAAAACCAGAGCCTCCACACATATCACATATCCACACTTCTGTCCATATTTTCTGTGGATATTCAGGAGTAAATATACTCATACAATC